>JACBWW010000015.1:24112737-24310206 GCA_020086605.1 Lanius collurio | reverse complement strand
TTCGAAGGTTCTGTAGGGCAGAAGCAGCAGCGGCATCGCGGAGGGCGGCATGGCGGCACGGCGCCGCCCGCCCCCGGCAGCCGCTTAAGCCGCGGCGGGGAAACCCCTCCCCGGCGGCGCCGCCCCGGCCCCGGTCACAGCCACGGTCACGGTCACGGTCACGGTCACGGCAGCGGGGCACCGCCGCCATCCCGCGGCCGCCGGACCCTCCGCACCGCCGGCCCCTCTCGCTTGTCCCGCACTCAGCTCTGGCATCGCCTCTGTCCCCTCCTCTTCTTCCAGCAGAAGGGGACCTGTGGGAGTGGGTTGGCTGCCGACTGAACACAGCCGTGCCCAGGGGGCCAAGAAGGCCAGTGGCATCCTGGCCTGGGTCTGTAAGTGTGACCATCAGGATCAGGGCAGAAATTGTCCCCCTGTGCTCGGCACCTCGAGTGCTGTGTTCAGTTCTGGGCCCCTGACTACAAGAAGGACGTTGAGGTGCTGGAGCATGTCCAGAAAAGGTCAGCAAGGTTCGTGAAAGGTCTCTCGAGAACATATCTTCTGAGGATGGGCTGATGGAGAAGGTTCAGGGGGCACGCACCTCATTGCTCTCTATAACTTCCTGAAAGGAGGCTGTAGTGAGGTGGGCAATGGTCTCTTCTGCCGTGCTTGCGGTGAAAGTGTGAGAGGGAGAGGCTTTAAGCTGAGGCACAGGAGATTCAGATTAGGTATTTGAAACTTTTTTCCACTGTTAGGGTGGTCAGTCGTTGGAATTGGTTGCCCTGAGAGGTAGTGGAGTCACCATCCCTTGGAGGTGTTTAAAAGGCATCTGGATCTGGTGCTGGGTGATGATTTAGTGGTTATGGGCTTACAGTAGTAGTGCTGGGTGCATGTTTGAATTTAATGATCTTAAAGGTCTCTTCCAACCTAGATGATTCTATGATTCTTGCCAGACACCCATGCTCAGCTCACAGCCATTGGCTGTGGGGGGCTGCAGAGGTGCAGGCGAGCCTGTCAGGTTCCTGCTGGAGTGAAGGCAAGAAAGAAGAGGAGAGCTGTCTGGTTTCTCCTGTCCATACTTGGAACAACATTGTTTCCTGCTGCCTTATTTTACCTTAGCTTGTGGCTCCTGCAGTGGAATGGCTCTTGAAGGGTCCCCTATACTGGGGGGGCTGTTGCCACCAGTAGAAACTGGGAATATTCCTCAGGCAGCACTGGGCAATGCTGCTGGAGTCTGTCAGAACTGTGCCCTGAAAGTGCCAAACCCCAAAAAATGTGCTGCTGATAAACCCCTGAAGCAGGGGCAGCAGGCTAGCACAGAGTGCTCTCTGTGCCCTTGCACTCATTCCCTGCCCTCATGTCTGCCTGTGCCTATGGGAACTGCTATCTCCTGCAAGGCACTCCAGGCCAAGATGATGTTCAGCCTTGGTTCTCCCAGAACCTGTGTAGTGGGAGCTGCTTTGGCACTCTGGGGAGGAGAAGGACAGAGGTAGTTGGTGTCCCTTGCTGTGATACTGAGGGATGTGGCACTGTCCAGTTTGGGTTGCCAGCAGCTGAGCCCTGCTGGATGGCTCCCAGGTCACCATGTCCCGTCCCATGGAGAGAGCAGCTGGAGCTATGACTCAGGCCAGCTGAGAGGGGCTGTAGGTTCCCCATGCTCCCAAATCTGCTCTGGAGGGATTGACCACTCATGCCTGTTCAGCTGCTGACACTATGGGAATGGGCTCCCACCACATGCTTCCTTGGCTCTCTGGGGCTCAATATGAGACATTCCTCCATTTCTCCTGGGACTATGGTATCTGCATACATGTTCTTGTATTTCTCCATTCCTCTCACTCTGGAAGTGTTCTGTGCTGTTCTCCTGGGAGAAGGGCTGCCCTCATAAGCAAGCAGTACCCCAGATTTGAGGAGTTTTACACATTTTGGTTATTGCTGTGCTGTGTTTTGCTTTGGTTTGGGTTTTATGGGTAATTCACTAGAGGAGTGATGGAAAGGGGTGAAATGTACAGATGGACACATCCGTGAGTTCTAGCTACAAAAACCATTTTGCACAATTCACCTCTTTTCTCTGTCTCTTGCCAGTTGCCAGGCATCTCCCTTACAGGCCCCTAGATTCCTGTTCATCAGAGTATCACAAGCCCAAATACTCTTGGGCACAGAACCACAGGGTTAATCAATTAACCAGCAGTAGTTTACCAGAGCAAGCCTTTCTGACATGAAATCACTGTCAGCAGTCCACTTGGCAGGAGGAAGAATGTAGCTCTGAAAGGAGGACATCAACACATTTCCTTCCCTTTCTTCCCCTCGAATTTCTTCCTTTCCATGCCAGGCAGCAGGCAGTGCCCTTACATGCGCTTGGAGCAGTTTTTCCTCACAGGGAGGAGAGCTTAGTTCATGCTTTGGTGCAGAAGGACCTCTAGTGTCCCTTCCCAGCTCATGCTTTGGCATCACTGCTCTAGCTTGGTATTTCTTGATTTCGAGATTTTCCCACACACTGTGGAAGGAGATGTGATCCGCAAAGTGCTTGTAGGGAAGTGGCTGGGAGAGATAAGGCTGGGCTGCTCCTCCCTGGGCAGAAGTCAATTGCTGTATGCCCCAGGCTCATCTTGTTTTGCTTCTATGGCTCCTCCACACCCCTTTTTCTTCACCTCAGGGACCTCTGGGTGCCTTTTTGTGCACCACAGGCTGCTCCATTTAAATATATTAGATGCTCCTGCTGTCTCAGTAATGAAATTTCCACTGCGTTTTAGTGAACACCAGTATAAATCTCTAGATTTGTGTTGTGCTTCTTGAGACTTTTGTAGAGCACCTCCCCCCCTCCCCAAAAAAATCTCTGCTTACGATTCAGAAGCATAAAATTCTCATAAACAGATTTAATTTAATTCATCAGTGGCAGCTATTAGGAATATAGTAAAAGTGATCTTATGTGTTTTGATTAGTTTCATCATTCACACAGGTATCCCTCATTTCATCACCAAGATTATCCTGCATGCATCATTCCAGTGAGACAGTGTGGGAGGTGGGGCAGGCAGGTGGTCTTTCTGGGAGGGAGGAAGCTCGCAGGGTCTTTGAAGGCGGGGGAGATTTAGCAGAGACTATGTGAGAATGGAAGCAGATGTCTTTTAGATGTTGATGTATTTCCAAACCGAGCGTTCCACTTGCAGTTTGACTTCCCCCAGGCAAGCAGCCTCTCTGGGTTTCCGTGGGCTTAGTTGGGATACAGCTGAGTAGCAGAGTAGATCTCTCGACTCTCCACAAAGATGGAGACGGGCGGGTCACTCTCCGAAGTGAATAATAAAGTCAAAGGGCGCATTCTCCACATGGAAGACCCCGGCATCTCTCCACCCGCCTTCTGCTTTGCCCTCTCCTCCCACCCGGGCAGCAGCAGCTTCGCGGGCTGAGAAGAACGGGGAACCCACCGGAGCCCGGTAGCTCACGCCTTTTCACCGCAGGAGTCAGAGTTTCCCAACTCCGGGCTCCGAGGTACCCGGAATCCCTCCCGCTCCTCCTCCCGCTGCCGCGGCCCCTGATGAGTTTCGGTTTCCATTTCCCCGGCGCGGCGTTCCCGGCGCTGACAGGGCACTCCCGAGTTGTCGGCGGCCGAGGGATGGCGAAGGGACGGCAGCAGCGGGGCCGGGGGAGCGGCACGGGAGGTACGGACCGGCGGCAGCGGCGCGGCCGGGAGGACGCTGGGCGACCCTAGGGGTGGGTCCGCGAGTGGGCGAGGACGGGTCCGTGGAGGTGGAACCGCTGAAGTTGCAATAATCTGCTGTGCAGTCCCTCGGGAACGGGGAGCTTCTGCATGAGGGGCTTAAGCGTGTCCCAGTGCGCTGCACTCGGAGCGGGGGGACTGGAAGAAGAAAGACCATGCCAGGGAACAGGCAGGGGTTTTCCCCCTTCGTTCCATATCTGATATGTGAGAAGGGTGAGCAGCGAGTTTCCAGAGGTGTTAGGTTTGCTGATGACCGCCTTTCACTCTTGGGCATCCTGGGTCTCAGACACTTGTGGTGGAGCAGAGCTACATGCGAGTAACTGAGTCACCCGGTGCCTCTAGGTCGGGAGAGCATCTGCAGCCCCTCAGCTGTAGACAAGGAGGTACTTCCTTCTGCTGTGAAGAGGCAATGTGTGAATTTCCCATCATTGCTTCTCCAGCACCCTGTAAAATGCTTGACTTGAAGGCAACCTATCCCCAAGGTTGTGACAAGTCTGGGGTAGCCAGATACCTCAGGAAAAGTGCTTTATCTCTGTCAGACACTCTCCACAGATGTGCAGAAGAAACAGACTGCTTCTGCTGCCATTCCACGGGTTGTCTCGGGAGCTGATGGTACAGTCTTTTAGTGTAGAGTCATCCAGCATGAAACAAACCAGTGGCTAGGGAGGACACTGAAACCCTAAGGGGCTTGAGAAAATAAGTCACACACACTTGCCTCATTTTTTTCTGAGAAGCAGAAGCTCTTGCTGAAAGCAGTAGCACACAGAGATCTTGGGGAGGGGGCCGAGGTGGTTAAGGTGCCTGCTGCTGTAGCGTGACCGTCCTGTCTGTCTGTCTGTGCATGTGCTGCAGAGTGCACACAGTTGCAGAGGAATGAGGAGGTGCGGTGCTCAAACCATGATGCAACACACAAGCTCATTCTCTTCCCTAACGGGAAGCTTTCTGAACACTGGGCTAAAGCTTCAGCCAACTGCCCCAAGACAAGGTAAGAAACTTTCACAGGGTGGAGGTATGGATGGCAATGGTCAGAAAACGCAGCCTGCTTTTCCTCAAGGTAACATCCAAGAGTTTGAGGCATGTTCCTGTTGTAGTGAGGGAACTGGAACCCATACAGTCCTAGTACCCAAAACTTTGTCTTTTTTAACCCAGCTAGAAGTGCATGGATTTTGAGGAAGACACCAAGATCTGAGCTGCTTGGGATGCATATGAGACAGGTTTCTCTCAAACTTAGTAAGGATCAGTAGAACCTACCAGAGCAATGCAGATGACTTGCAAACCACACATGGCTTGGGGAAACTGCAAGTGAAAGACACAAGCATATCTGAACCTTACCACCTTCTGACTAAGCTGTGAGGGTAACCATCATCTACAAATATCCCAGCAGTTTGCTGTGTGACTTTGTTATCTTGCCTTGGGCCAGATAACAGAATCAGGCTGAGCCTGGTTCTTTTACAGCTTCTTGTGGAGCAAACCACAGTCAGATCAGTTAGCCCTGCAACAGAAGGCCAGCATAAGAAAAGGGTGAATCAGTTTACAGGTGACCTATATTTTTCCATATATTTCCTTCTAAAAATTATAGGGCTTGGTGAGCAGAGGATCTTTGTCCTTTACTTTGTCTCACAGCAGAACTGATTTTTTTTTTCCTTATTTTTGTAGGCTGGTGCAAGAACTGGGAAACCGATATATTGTTCAAATAGCATGCGGGGACCACCATGCCATGGCACTATGCAGAGGTAGCTTCTTTCAAGAACACTTTTCCTCCAAACAGCAGTCACGCTTGCTCTGAGAAGGCAGTGTTTGTACTACTTGCATGGTTGGTGACACCATTATAGAGTAATGAGCAGTGGGGACACAAAGTGCACTGGCTGTCAGTGCTGCTCCTTCCTCCCAGCACCCAGGGACCTGCATCTCTCTGTCTCCCTCCAGTTCCTGAGCACTGCCCCTCCACAAAGGTGTGTTTTGGAGAGCAGACGTGGCTGCCCCACTCTGTGGTCACCAGACCTGCTCATTCTTAAGTTGCAACACCTTTCTGGTTGGGAACTTCTTTTAAGTATGACTTTAGAGGTGGAAACACATGGCCTTTATTTGTGCTGCGCTGAGTCACATGGACAGCAAGGGTACACTCCCAAGGAGGTCAGAAGCAAACAGAAATTTGGCCACACATGATGGTCTTGCCCTAGAGCTAGGTCCTGAAAACAACACTTAGTTTTGCTCCTACTCCCAAAGGGCAAATACTCAAGGGAAGCAGTGAGGCTGAACTGTTCTCTTTTTGTTCTGTGTGTGAAGGGGGTGAGCTCTTCACCTGGGGCCAGAACACCCATGGACAGCTTGGAGGGCAGAGCCAAACCACATTTACTCTCAAACCACAGCTGGTGGAAAGACTAAAGGGCATCCCACTTGCTCAAATTGCTGCTGGAGGAGCTCACAGCATCACTGTGTCACTCTCTGGAGCTGTGTACTCCTGGGGAAAGAACAGTTTTGGACAGCTGGGACTCGGAGACATGAAAGGTAAGGAAGAAGAGCACCAGGAGGATGCTTTCCTGGTGAGCTCTGTGAGCTCACCAAATCGAGCCTCGGTATTGTCAAGCTTCTGTGGAGTAGCAGTGGACAGTAAAGTCTTTTGAACAAAATACATCTGGATATGTTCTTTGTTTCCTGACTAGGAAAGACATACAGGAACAACTGATTTAGGGGTTGTATTTCTATAGAGAACTTGCAGTGATTTTATGTGGCTAATTGGATAGTGCGGGCACTTAAAACCTCTGAGGTCTTACAGTTCTATTTCCACTCCTATCCTCTCTCCAGTGAGTCTTGTATGAAAGGAATTAATTTTATACTTTTTTATATTCTTTAATTCTCTCTAAACACAAGGTGAGAGGAGAATTAAAATAACCTCTTGTCTTCAAACCTAGAAAGCTAGAGAAAAGTTGCCCTTGCCAGAAAAAAACCTGAAGACAGCAGAATCCAATCTGGACAAGTCCACACCCTTGAGAATCAGATATTTTGAAGCAAAGTACCATTTGGCAAGCAGATGTGAAAGTATTGTGTTTTGTTTCAAACCAAAGTAAAAAAAAAAAAAAAAGTAATATGAAAAAGACAGAACATTATGAGAAAGAGTATATTATACTGGAGATAAAACAACCCAAACCCAAGCTGTAATTACATGAATTGCTGTAAGAGACAGCAGAAAAGCACTTAATCCTCTTGTTTTCTATATTTTGCTGTATATGAGACCCCCCAGTACTCTTTCAATTCAGCAGTATTATTTTCTTTCCAGACAGGGACTGCCCATCATATGTTGGAGCTTTAGAGCACTGGAAGACTGTATTTATCTCATGTGGAGCAGATCATTCTGCAGTTCTCTCTAAGGTGAGTCTGAAATGGAAAGTCAGCATCTGAGACCTCACCTTTTGAGAAAAGATACACTGCTAAAAGTCAGCATGGACAAATTGGGATGGTAATGCCTGCTTCCGCCTGAGCCTGAAGGCTATGTCCAAGAGATGTTATCTAAGCTATTGGGAAAACTGGTCTTTTCTCATATTCCTGTCACCTGCATGCAACCTTTTGCAGGGATATGGTGAAAGGAAATCCTGAGGCACAGAGATGTAGTTCAACTCCCAGTACTTTTTGAAAATATTTTCCTTTTTATAGCATATTGGGGACTTCAGAAGATGTGAAGAATGTAATTCACTAGGGTTTACTCATACAACTAAAATTCTTAAGCAACAGGGAGTTATTCTTAGGACTTAAATTGCTTTTCTCAGGAGCTAAATGATTTGGATTTTATAGTGTATGATCCAGCTTGATGCAAGGTGAATACTCCTCATGTTTCAATCAGGGATGTTTTGAACCAAGTCCCACATAACATGGTGGGTCTTGCTGGCTCTCACTCTAGGTTGGGACCATTTGAATGCCGTTAATAATGCAGTGATCCTGTTTGTTTCTTCATTTCAAGGAGGGACTGGTGTGCACCTTTGGAGCAGGAGGGTCTGGCCAGTTGGGTCACAACTCTACCCAGAATGAACTCCTGCCTCGTGTGGTGGCTGAGCTGTGGGGAGCAAGGGTTTCACACATTGCCTGTGGCAGGTGGGAAGTGCCAATGACATGTCTTCTAGGGTCAATGCCTCAGGGGAATCACTGAAGTACAGTAGGGAAGGCAGTCACCAAGGTGCTCAAATCCCTGTATCCCAATAGGCCAGCACTGTCAGAGTCCATCTTTCTGTGCTTACCCACAAACTAACTTGCTATTATATATGTTCTGTGGTTAATGCATCTGGATCATGCTGGATGACCATTAATTTGTTCACACTTAGGCGGAAATCTTCTTGTAATGATTGGCTTGAAAAAAAAGAATCCCATCTGCTATGATTTTAATTTTTACAATGTTCTCAAGTATAAGCCACCCTCCTGCCAGAGCCCCAATGAGAGCAGAATCCTCAGTCCCTCGTGAGCAGAGGAAGAGAGCTGCAAAAACCATTGGAAGCCCATGGTCTTTTTCTCTTTTAATAAACAAAGGATGTACTGGGTTCCAAAGGGCAAAGGACCGTCAAAAGCCTGCATCGGGATAGTCAGTGAATTCCCATCCAGATTGACTAACTGGTGGGTTCTTAGTAAGAATTGAAGAGCAGTGATAATTACCCAGTTTCACTTTGCCCTTCTGGAACTGGGCCAGAAAAAGTCTTCTGACAACTCACCTGGGCTTGGTACCGAGCTTAGCAGCACAGAAGCTGCACTTTTAAAAACGGAAGGGTGTGAAGGAAGCAAGGTGTAATACTATTTTTGTATGTGGAACCGAGGTAAATCACAAACATTACAGGATAGTATAGGAAATCTGAGTCCAGATGTGTCTTTATTGCTGAATGTTTATGCAATTAAGAGTTCTAACATGTTGGTTAAAGGGATTCTTTATCTGGACTGTCACGACTTTTAAAGACAAGCTTTGGGTCTACACTCTGAAAATGTATCTGTAAATTTTATTCTGTCTTGCCCACTGGTTTTCACTTATTATGACTTTTTTTTTTTTTCCTGAACAGACAACACACTCTGGTCTATGTCCCTTCCTTGGACAAATTCTACTTCTTTGGTTCTGGTGATGAAGGACAACTGGAAGATGAGAGCAAGCCCAATCAGTTGATACCACTTCCCATCAATCCACCAGTGAATACTGGAAAATCCTGCCAGAGTAATGACCACTGCAGATGTATACAATCTATGTTTGTTTCTTCCATGGAGATGTTTGCTTTTTGATTTCATTTTTACACTGAAAGGCAAACATTATGTCTCATGCTTGCTTGGCCACCCCATCAAATTCTACCAAGAATTATTCCATTTGCTGGTTAATTATCATGGGTAATGGACTCATAGAATCAAACTTTCAACAATTACTACTATCTGAAGGGGTTTTTTGCTGTTCCAATTTTGTGCACTTAACTGTCTGAAGATAATGACTGTCTTCAAATGACAATCTTTTTGTTTTTCCTCAGAAAAGGATGCATCAAAAAAGGGGACTAAAATTATTGGAGGATTAAACCAAAGTTTTGCCCGTTGCAGGGTGGAGAACAAGGTATGTGTACACTTGATCATAGCTTCTGATTTTACCACTGTCCACATTACTGCTGGAAACATTTGGATTTTTTATTGTGTTTGTGGCACTCCATTTTTGTATATGTCTATTGCAGTTTTTTCTGTGCTTACCTACAAACTAACTTGTATTGCAATTATATATGTTCTGTGGTTAATGCATCTGGATCATGCTGGATGACCATTAATTTGTTCATATTTAGGCCGAAATCTTGTTATAATGATTGAAGTGAAAACAAGGACTCCCATCTGCTACAATTTTAATTTTGTCAATGTTTTTATGCATTTCACACAGAATTTGTATTTGAATGGAATTGCCACTCTGGAGGATAAAGAAGTGGATGCATGGATTTCTAAATCTAAACGCTGGAAGACTATACAAAAGTAAATCTGAAACTTGCTATTTGGATTTGGTTTTGTTTTTTCCCTGATACATGATTTTCTCTAAAACTTATTCTTCTTTGGAGACTATTTTGGAGGAGTAGGAACTGTTGTTCAAGAATTTAGCCAAGGCAAAATCTTGTACCAGCACTTGTCACTTAGTTTTTGCACAGGAAAAAGAGATGGTGATAAGCAACAGGAGCAAAGCAGATGTACTGCATGGCTTCAGAAGCCTGTCCTCTTCTTGCCCAGAATGGTTGTAAAGTTGATGAGGAGATGACAAGTCACATCAGTGAAAGACCCTGCCTGCAGACCAAGGCCTTGTGCAAAAAGCCTGATCCAGAGTGCCCAAATCAGAATGCTGAGCCAGCATTTAAAAATTAATGGTCACTTCTTTAATTACCCATTTTAAAAAGCAGTATGTTTATACCACTGTGGGTTGCCTTTCACTTAGAGTCTTTCTCATGTTTTATACAGGAGGTTATTTTCTTTGGGAAACTCTTGACTCCAGCTGCTGATTTTGAGCATTTCAAAAGTTTGGCTAACTTGGTACTATATGTTTTCCCTGGCCACTTTTAGAACAGTTTGGATCATGTGAAAAGTGATTGTTGAAAGGGTGAGAGAGAAGGCTCTTTCCAGATCTCAACAGGAAGGTCCTGACAGCAAATTGCTTCATAAAATAGCTGCTTCAATAAGAACAGAACCAGGAATACAGGGAGTGAGTAAGTCTAACGTCCCTTCAGTTTCTGGGAGCCCAGCTTCTGTGCAGCAGTACATTGATAGCCTGATGGATATTCCCTCCACATGCTACAAAGATCCTGTCTGTGGAGGGGATGCTCTTCCCTCCCATGCTGCCTTTTATTTTGTGTAACAAACAAAAGCAGTTAATGTTCTGACCTGTCAGGAGAAGATATCTCCATGATAACACCACGAGAATGGAACGCCGGTTGGCACGGGGCACTTGATCAGGTTCCCCTACAAGACCCAGGAGAGCAGGGGTGGCTTGCCAAAGACCAGTAACTCCTCTGGTACAATGTCTTCTGCAGCACTGACAATGAAGTGGTGCTAAAAAAAGTTTTATGTGGTGTCAGGTGCAGACACACTCGTACACGTTTTTTGTTCTTTCAGAGTTAAAAACCTGAAGCTGAAAGGATTGACTTTTTGTTTTTTTTACCATCAGGAATATCAGACTGATCTTTTCATCTGAGGCTTGTATCAATGGAAGCTTCCTGGACAAAAGGTAGCACGCACTGACTTAGACATAACAGAATATATTGGCTGTATGTAAACTGACCAGAAAGTTAGAGCTAACAAGTAATTCAATTTGGTATCTTACATTTAAGATCTTCCTGAAATCTTGGTTTGAGGCAGATTTTAAATTTTTTCATATGTCTTTTTTATCTGAATTTGCAATGTGAGAAACAGGACAACTCTTTTCTCTTTAATTAAAATTAAAGAGAATTTTATTCAAAAACAATTAATAGCAAAAAACCAATTAAAATGCAAAAATTTGTTTGGGATCCTGTGGCTCAGCTTTCTAGAGAATCATTGGAAATGCGGTGATAGGAGAGCTTGGTGGCCAAAACCGGCACAAAACCTCAAATCAGGAGGACCTTACAGTGCTGGAGTGAGTTTAGCTAGTCCAAAGTCAGAGTTTAAAATGCTTTCTTTGAGGAAGTCAGGCCTGCAGCCCCAGCACCGGACCCCACCACCAGCTAACCTGGGGTGAATGTCCCCGGCTGGTCCTGTGCACTGAGGTTTGTACTGTCTGGGTCCTGCCCATGACCGCCCCCTGTCCAGCCCCCAGGTCCTGGATGATGGGTGGGGTATGGAGGTCAGGTCATCTCAGTGCTCCAATGGCTCCTCGTTGTCTGGGGAGAGATGTCATCAGCTCCAACAGCGGGAAAGGTCCTCATTAAATTCCAGGTTTCCATGGAACCGAGTTGCGGGATAACGGTCGGGGTTTAAAATTTAGCCCTTGGCAGTTAGAAACTTAGGTTTAAGAGCCAGGCTTAGGAACAGGTTAAAAGCTAAAACTTCCCGCAAAAAATATTGAACTACAGTACAAACCTTTTAAAACACCTTTAAAACAGACAAGGCTTATAAAATACAACTCTAGAAGTTTAGATATTGTTTGAAATCTGAAAAAGGGACAACTTTGGAACTTTTATTAATTAGGGAACTTTAACTGAGGACTGTGTAACTCTTTTAATGAGCTATTAAGAAAATTAACTGAACAAGTTTGTACCTGGGCTGATGTGTCATACTTAAGATGTAGAATTAGAACCTTTTAATATACAATTAACTGAGGTACTTAATATGCAAAGACCAAGCAATTAGGATTTCATAAATAACAGCAAGAAGCAAGTCTTTATTTTTCAAAGCTCAAGATAATACTAAGATTTTTATAGCCCTGGTCCTACTGAAATGTGTTGGAGAAGTTCACATTTTAGAAGATTATCCTTTAGTGATATTTGGCAGATGATAATCCCTTCAGGCAATATCACAACTCTCAAAGGATCCATAATAGCTCCTTCTGGCACTGAAATGGAAATCATTTTATAAAGGGTGAAATAATAGTTCACAGCCACACAGACAGAAAGGATAGGTTATTAATCAGGTCACGAAACAGTGGCCTGTGTTGTCTCTCTTGTAAGAACACATGAAGTTATACCCACTGAACCTGGGACTGAACTTTCCAAGTATTTTCTAACACTACAATGCTTCATTATTCAGTCAGTAGAAAAAAACATTATTTAGTGTTCTTTTTTTGTGTGTGTTGTGATAGAGACAAACATTTCAAAACTTCCAAAGAAGTCTCAGGCATAGACATGTCAGAAGTGCAACGTTTTTATGAGAAGATCAGTAAAAACCAAGCAGTCTACCAGGAGGTAAGGATTTGATATAAGGGTGCTCCCTAAACAGATACTGAGAAGCTTTGTATTTGTGCATGAAACTTAGGAATTTCATGCCAACCTAATTACTTTAGCAAAACAGAATTGCATTTTAACCCTTCTCTCTTTTTTTCTTTTTTTTTTTTTCCCTTTGCAGGTGCAAAAGGAGATTAAGAACTTACTGCCATCATTGTCTTCCTCTCCCATCTCACCTGAAAATTTCAGGGTCTACTTGATCTTGCCCTTCCTTCTGCAGGGGGAGGATGGACACTTTCTGATTCTTGAGATGGCTCAAGTCATCATGAAGCTCAAGCCAGAGGACCTGCAAACTCTTGGTAGGGTTTTATGATGATAGAACTGAACGATGTAAATGCTTGGTTATTTTCTGCTGCAGAATAAGTGTTATTATCGCTAATGTAATGTGTTCCAGAGCTTGAAATAATTGCTTTTGATAGACACAGAAACATGGGAACTATGCAGCAAGACACAAGAGTTTAAAAAATTCTGTCTGAGGTTTTTTATAATTTTTGTAGTTCAAACTTAAATGGTTTTTAAAATTCATTTGATAAAAAGAGAAAAAGCAGCTTCATCCACAAATTGCAGGGATTTGTATGTTACCTGTGACCTCATTGTTTTCTTTACAGAATGCCTATGGTCAAATCTAGGAACATCCTTTTTCGAGGAGTTAGTCATTCTGTATCAGAGGGCTTCCAAGCAATTTATCCTGGAGTTCATAGTCACGTGGTCAGACCACATCTTCAGCCTGGACCCAGTTGAAATAGGGCCTCTGGAAATACTGCAGAGGCTTTACCAGGTGAGAAAGCACTTGGATCTCAATTAGACAGGGTGTATCAATGTAGCTTAGAGTATTTTAATACTTCTCACTTGTTGAATTCTCTGGGTTTCACACTGCTTCAGCAATCTCTTTGGCTCTACACCAGCACAGTTTAGAAGGAGACCTGCTCAAGTTGTGCCAAACTGACCCTCTATAGAAATGAAGAGCTAAAGCATGTTATAGCCCCTGGCAAGGGAAGAATGCTTTCAGTGGTTTCAGGAGTGCATGCATTGATGCCTACAGAGCTAGGGATGTGGTGTCCTCTATGTAACATGCCCATTCCCCTTTCTGCTGGTGAGATCCCTCACCTCAAATAACTGCTCAGAGTATTTAAAAGACAACCTACCTGCTTGGCACATTGTGGCTGCCACAGTAATGCTCTGTGATGCTTTAAGAACCTGCTAACCTGACAAATTCTCTGTGACAAGAGCAACAGAACCTCTTCAGCTGCACACAAACAAGAAGAACAAAGGGAGCAATAATTACGTTGTTCTGGACAACCATACTTTCTTTTGCAGAGATGTTCAGAGTTTATGAAAGTCAAGAGTTCAAGTACACAGAATAAATCAGAGAGACTTGTTAAATTTTGTTCAGAGTTGAATATCCTTTTGGCTGGGAATTTGGCCTCAGTTTAGACTCTTGAATCTGTATTTACACAGGTAAATAAACTCAAAAATGCAGCAGGTCTACCCCTCTGCAACTGATTACATGACCTGGAGCTCTACAGGTTCATTGTCCCCCTGCAAATATCTTTTCCAGGCAACAAGTAGGAACACGAATAGGGAACTACAGAGTGTTCTGCAACATGAAAGACACTCCAAGGGAAACATACTATTCCTGATGGAGTCCTGTTAAGGGATCTTAATTGGAAATTAAATTTACTTTCCTGCTAGTTTATACATGAGTTTCTGAGACTTCTCATTGTGGAGCACTGTGCTACTTGTAGCACTTTTATCCTGTAACTTCTGTGTGGGGTCTCAGAGCCCTTTCTGCAGAAAGCCCTGTCAGTCCTGTCCTGTCACACAGACACAGCTCACTAGTTCTGCTGCTGATATATTGCATGTTTCAATGCAGGTGAACTCCAGAACTGGTTTCAGAGTACATGAAAGCAACTTCTATGTACCTGAAGTGACAGAGCTTATCAGCTTATGTTCATGTTTTAATCTAACAGTAAGTATAAACCTTACCAGTAGTGTGAAACATTCTTTTATTTTATTTAAATAGCTGACATATATATATAGAAGTCAACTCTAGAGACTAACCCAATACATCTCAAAGACATTTATTTCATTTTCCCTAGTCCTCCAGTGCTCTAAATTATGCAAGCACTTTACCATCCCAGTGTTTCAGCAGCTACAACAGTGCCTTTCCTGAGATGATCCCTGGTTCTGAGAGTTGGAGCTGCCCTCCAGCATCTTAAGCAGCTCTGTATGTTTTGAACTGGTACCCACTGTGAAATAGCAGCACGACGGATGGTTGCTATACTTTGTGTTACTATGGATTTTATTTAATTTTTAATTAAAAATAATTAATTAAAGTTTAATTAAGAGAAATATTTTGAGGTGTCTTTAAACTTTTATTTGGAAACCCTATTGAGCATTTCAATTTACTTACACCTTAAAACAAAGCCATGGTAATAAAAAATAATCTATGGCATTTCTTGATGACATAGTGAAAATCAACTACCAAATGCAGTCAGTGTCAGAGGAAGCAGTATGAAATGGAAATGTGCATAGCAGGGGTTTCCTCTGGCAAAAAAACAAGTTAAGTTTTCTGGCAACTTGGCTGGAATTTGTAGGGCAACTGCCTAATTCCTTCATAAATTTTTGTTTTCTAAGGTATCAATTTTACCAATTGCCCAGAGTGGAGAAGGAAGTTTGAGAAACAGCATAGAATCAAAAGCCAGTTAGGACATTACCTGAAGGTGCTGTCTTATCACACTGGAGGTATAACACTTTGAATTAGATTATTTTTATACCAGTATCTATTTTTGGTATTACATTTGAAAAACCCAGCAGTTTTTAAAAACAATGTACTATAACCTGGATATCCAGGACATTTTGGTTTAGCTGAACTATGGAAGATGCTGTTAAAATAATTCTTTCTCTTTTGTTGTTCATGCACTACTGTAGACAAGTGTCTGTCTCCACAGAGAGGTTAGATGCCTCTCTCTGCTTCTCACTCACAGGAGCATGAAGAAGTTTTTAGGATATGAACCTCTACTAGTGTAGTGCTCATGCACACAAGGGCTCATTTCAGAGACATGAGAGTTTGCCAGGGTACAGACTGGCAGTTCAGTCTGCACATATGTCCCTGAACCCTGGTTTCACAAGGGAAAATCAACATGTCTTTTCCTTTCTTCCTTGTCATTTCAGACAGTCCTATGGAACCTGACCAAGGTTCCATGCATCTTCGACAGGAACAGCAAGATCCAAGTTCATATTACAGAATGCACGGCTCTGTCCAGTGTCTCTACTGTAAGTGCAGCCAATTTTGTTACCAATCGGAAGAGATAAACACACTGCTAACAGACTATTACTTCAATCCTCAGATACCATTCAATGAGAAATGGAATTTTGGTGTCAGAAGACAATGCCTTCTGAAAGACATATGGAAAAATTTAAAATCCGCCTCAAACCAAGATTTCATGAAGATCTTAAATGTAAGATACCAAATTGTATTACTTGTTAGCTCCAACTATCTTGCTGTAGTGTTCCTTGATTTTCAGTGTTACTGAATATTGGTAGAAGGGTTTCACTATCCTCTGACCATGCAACAAAATAACTGCTCATCAAATTATTATAAAACATGTTCCATAGATGGTGTAGAGTAAATCTGGAGGGAAGTATTTTACATTCTTATTCCAGGCAGCTTTGTTGGCCTAAGTTAAATGCAAATGGCAGTGCTATTTACTGTGAGGTTGCTTTGGGGTAATGGAATAGAATTGCTCAGTTGTCTAAGCCCAGTACTGTTGCTGCTAGTCTAAGTTTTGAGACTCTGTACTTGTTTGCCGTACATGAAAACCCCAGTGTCTGAGGAACCAGACTGAGGGATCAGCAAGCAACACAGCCACAAAATGACATTTCTCTCATGGAGATGCTGTCTGAAGGGAAAGGAAGGATAGTGCAGGCCAGAGAGATGGGAATCTGATTACAATGCTGCTGTCTCCATCTGCCATTAATCTGTGGCTTCCACACTGATCCAAAGGTTGTGACAGTTGCATTTCCTGCAGGAATCATGATGCTGGCCCTGCCCTGCAAAAGCTATTAGCTAGCTCATGTGGGAACAGGACACCCATCCAGAGCAGAGTTCAGCTAAGGGACCACACACCCCAGCTGTCACTAATGCAAAGTCTAGCACCACACCTGTGCCACAAGAACTATGGACCTTGGTGCCCCATTTCCCAGTTCTGGTGCTCTCTTGCCAACCAGAGCTGTCAAAGCTTTTCCTTCTCATATACTTAGGAGATTCACAATGGCTCCCAGAGCTACCCCTCCCTTCTGCTTCCTCACTACACCAGCTAAGAGAGGCATTTATTTATGGAGGCAGTGAGGGAGTGCTCTGTACTGTCCTCTAGATTTTGAGTCTCCACCGATTGTACAAGCTCTGACAAACAGCTGCCCTTACCTCAAGTCAGCCTTTGGGTGCACCTCTTGTGAGCACTGCCCTTCACATTGTGTATCACAGCATTATTTGCCCAGTAGCAGCCTGAAAAATATAACTGCACTGCTAGTATCCCACCCAGGGAAATTATGGTCTGCAGCATTTACAACTTGGTGCTGCATTTCTGCTTTTTTCAGCAGGTAAAGGACATGTTTTGTGTTGCAGACACAAACTACCCAAAAGCAAAACATAAAAAAGAAACTTTCATTGTAGCATTGACCTATCCCCTTCATAGCTGTGTCCAGTGAGGAAGTTTTTCAGACAATTCTGAGAACTTGGCATGGGGCACTGTCATTGTAGCCCTAGAAAGAAAAGAGCTGCAGGTACTTCACATACAGACATGAGTGTAATCCAAGAAAGAAATGTCTTAATTTAACTCATCTCAAAGTTTGTTATTAAACACCAACCTGATTAATTTTAATTTTTGCTGTTCTGACAGTGAGACAAACATATTTCAGTACACACATCTGGTTAAAAAACCCCACAGCTCTCCAAGAGAGATTCAAATCATTGCATATTTTAATTTTGTTTATTCAGTCAGAGTACAGTTCTTCCTCATGAAGGTTTTAATTAGTGCCACTACAAATGCACAACGCTCTTAAAGGGATAAAACAGAGGGAATTAGTGTTTCTTATTACTCCTACTCTTCATCTGCGTTACCAGTAGTTAACAATGGGATGCTGCTTCATACAGTTCCAGATACTACAGAGAAAATGATGCCAGTCACTAGTGCCAGAAGGAAACTCTCTAAAATGAAGTGCAATACTTAATGAGATTGAACAAATTACATCGATTTAGAGACGCCCAGGGGTTAGCAAAGGCATCACACTAGTTGTGCCTAAAAAGCTTAATCCCCATCCAGGTCCACAGGTGAAAGAACACATAAACTGGTATTGTAACAGGAAGGAGGAGGCTGTAGAAACACAGGCTGTTTGTGCTGGTGCAGCCCTGGGGGAAGGCTTCGTCTACGCTGGCCGAGTAGAACAGGCCTGCTAGGGACAGGAAGGGAACGAGCACAGTCAGCGTGGGCAGGGACGGCAGCAGCCCTGCCCCGGCCATCAGGCCCCGGTACTGCCGTGCCCGGCGGCTCCTCAGGGTCGCTCCGAGCCCTCGGCCGGGGGCTTCTTCTGCGTCATCCTGGCAGCCTCCGGAACCATATTCGGGATGCCGTCGATGATGGGGTACGCGATGCCCAGCTCCTCGTTAATGAGCTCGTTCGTAGCTTCTTCGTACCTAGCCAGCCAAGTCAGGGGGGGAGAAACATCCAAGCAAAAACATGAGATGCAGTGACTAACCTGGGTTCAGGCAGAGCTCGGGCGCAGCTCCCCCACCCCGTCCTCACCTCAGCGGCCGCTTGGAGAGAGGGCACACCAGGAACCTCAGCAGTGATGGCTCCAGTGGCTGTGGCCGTCCTGAGCCTGAGCCCGAGCCCGAGCCCGAGCCCGAGCCCTGCTCCCGCTGCCGGTGGCAGTGCCGGCCGTGCGCAGGGCCACTCGCCCGCTGTCGCAGCAGCAGCACGGCCGGGCCGCGCAGCATGGCCGCCGCTTCCACCGCCCACAGCTCACGGCCCGCCCACGGCCCGCCCCGCGCCGCGCCTCAGGGGGTTCGTGCGCGTTGCAGAACGTAGAATGTATCAAGATTGTCTTAAATCGGGACGGTTTTCTGTGCTAAGATCTTTGTACACTTGCAAGACTAATCAGGAAGAAAGGAGACCTAGTCAGTGGAACATGTAGCAGCCAGCATTCCCTAGCCAAGGACATCCGGGAACTAAAAAGCCTTAAGGATGCAGTAAATCAAGGTGTGGATGTATGTCTGTATATACATTGCTAACTTGGCAAAATACTCAAGGTCCAGTGCTGTATGCTGTAGTTGAACTGTGTTCATTATAAAACTAAAAATCATGCCTACAGGGCAAGAAGACCCCTGCTCAGGTGAAGACCTTTCCCCTGAGGGTGTGTGGAAATTAGTTAGCTGGGGTTATGTTAACTTGTTTGGAAATTACTAACCAAGCATAACAGACTCAGAAAGTTGCTAACTCTGAATTTCTGTGTAGAAATAATGGCTCAAAAAGTCTGGTGGGATGTGCTGATTTGTGGAATACCGAGTACCCAGGTTGGCACAGCCCTGAAATAAATAATCAGCGTCTCTCTCCCAGGTGTGTAATTATTGGCTTGTTGCACACCAGGTAAGAAATCTGATTTTGCTAGCAACACTGCTGTCCCTATCTATGAGTGTCTTGGACCTTGCAGGTGTATTTCGTGGGTGAGAACGGGGTGGACGAAGGTGGGGTGTCCCAGGAGCTCTTCAGCATCGCAGCCAGGACCCTCTGCCAGCCTGGCACTGGCGCCTTCTGCCACTTTGACTCCAGCCTTGTGTGGTTCCCCAGACAGGTAAGGCAGCCCTGTGGGGGTGGATGGGGGATCCATCCATGAGAAAAGGCAGTCATGGCTTTCTGGTGTGCTTGTTCTTAACCAGGCCTCAAGCTGTGAGGAAGAGGACACCTTCCTCTTGATCGGGACACTGTGTGGAATGGCCCTGTTTAACCAGCGCATGGTGCCCTTCCCCTTCCCCAGGGCTCTCTACAAAAAGCTTCTGGACCTGGCCCCCACCCTGGAGGACCTTGAGGAGCTGCTGCCAACTGCAGGCCGGTATGAGCCAGGCATGGCCAGAGCTTCAGCTGGGTCCCTTGCCTTGACCATGCACAGGGAGATCCCAGAGGCTGAATTCAGGGCACCCATGGCATCTACATATGCCATTGTGAAGCTGCTAGAAGCCACAGATTTTCAAGGAGGTCCTTGTCCAGAGCATGGGTGCTGCTTTCAGAGGCTGGTATTGCCAAAATAAAAAGCCAAGCTTCATGGCTTAGAATGTGTCAGATCTCTGCTCCACAAGAGCTTAAGTCCACACTATGAATATATAATTCAAAACACTTTGGGCTGTAGTTGGGATTTGAAAGAACTAAGGACCCAATTATTAATGTTGGGGCTTTTTCTCTGATTTACTAATTATCACTTTCCACAATATTGTCTTGCACAAATACAGTATTACAAAATGCTGCAGTTGTGCCAGTTCTGAGAACTCTTGTGCAGACTTTCCATGCACTGAGAGAGATGTCTGGCAGACATAGCAGGGAGAGGTGCTGCTGCCACCAACATAATGCTTCAAGGCCCCTGAAGCCCAGCTTTCCACACAAGTGCTATGAACAACCAAGAAGATGCGAACCCCATCCCATGAGCTAGTGACTGTGTTGAGGTGGTAAATTCCTGAGGTGCTAAATTTACTGAGGTTCCTCAGTGAGTTGGAACACAAGGTTGTCTGCAATGGAGAGGTGCTGCACCCCAAAACAGTTGTCCCAGAATTCTGGTCCACACTTAATTCTCCTTCTGGTCCACACTTAATTCTTCACTAGGTAATGTCTGGAAGCGAGGCTGTGGTCCCAAGCCCACTTGTCACTGAATTTTGTGTAAAGTTGTGTGAATTATGTGTAAACATAGGGCATGAGGATGGACTTGCCTGGAATCCTTTTTTACTGGAGGCATTTGTGCTCAGCTCATGACAGCAGCATGACAGAATTTCAGGGCCATATGTGACGATTCTGTGTGAGTGTAGGTATTGTGTATGTATATGCATTTAAACGCTGCTTTTCAAAGGGTAGTCTTCTGCAGAATTTGAAAGTGCATTGAATGGTCATGTTTCTTCTCTCTTAAATCCCTTTTGTTTTTTGGCAGGAATCTTGTGAGAATTTTGAACGAAGAATGTGATAGCTTGGACTTGGACTTCACGGTAAGACATCCCACGTAGGTACTTAGGCAAGACAGTATCCCAGTGCAAACAACACAACTTGTCTGTAAATTAAAACTAGTGGGAGTGCTATGTCAGACTCTCCAGGAAGAATGAGAGAAGTAGTACATATATATCTGTCATATACAAACGTAGCAGCCAATGTTTTAATTTATTTGCCTAGATAATGGAAGGAGGCGATTCCACGGATGTTGTTGAACTTAAGGAAAATGGTGCCAACATTCCTGTCACTGAGGATAACAGGTCAGTTTTTATATTTCTTATCCTGTTGTCTTGTTACAAGTGTATGAAATAACATGTCTGTACCCATCCCCATACACTGTTAGAAAATATTAACCTCTGTATTGTGCCATTGGTCTTGGCCCAATAGGTTGCACACTTTCAGTTCCTGCTGCACACGTGCCAGACATTGGCAGTTTGTGCAAGCAGTGGATGAGAAGGGCATCCTTGGACAACCTGGTATCAGCATATGCAGATACTTGGCATTAACAGGAACATTCCTAACAAATTTAAAAAATAACAGTTAACAGTATTTTCAGGGAAATACAGGTGATTTGTCTGGGAAACTCAGCTATAGGTGCACCTCCGTAAGGGTTTTTTTAGAGCAAAATGTTTCCTTCTTAGTTATGTATGAGGAATGTATCTTGTACATAAAGGAGAAGGAGCAATCTATCAATAGGGCTTTGTGTCAATATTAATCTAGCACAGAGGACAGAGAGAAATTCTGTGTCCTGAATTATGCAGATGACCTGAGGACCCATAGGGATCCAGGAAAGGGCTATTTAAGCTTGAAATACAGCATTTACATTGAGTTGATTGTACAAGTACAATGTCACTACACAAATCCCCATATGAAGTAGAGAGGAGAGTGAAACTATTGATTAGTAGCTGTGCAAATATTTCAATGTCAGAGAAATTCTTGGGCAGTCACTGAGTGTTAGGTCTTCTAGGTTCCATCTGTTATAATAATCAAGTGTCCGATAGGATTTCATTGGAGTATTCACATGAAGTAAAAGGAGTGTTACCAAAATGAATCTGTTGTGGCTAGCATTCTCTTTTATTTGTGAAGATGCTCCCAGCTTATTCAGTGAATAACTAATTGCCAGTGACAACTGGTCTCACTGAAGACTGTGTCTGCACAGCACAGCAGGTCATATGGAATAAAGGAATAAGGCATAAAGTTCTCTATAATTCTTTTACAAAAGCACCACCAATGCTCATTTTGTTATCTGTTGCAGGAAAGAATATGTTGATTTGTATGTGAATTATATATTCAATAAATCAGTACAGAAGCCGTTTGAGGACTTTATGCGAGGGTTCTTAAGAGGCTGCCCAGCTAGATATTGGAAGATGTTTTTCCCTGAAGAGCTGCAGGATTTTCTCCAGGGACACACAACATTTGACTGGCATCTGCTGGAAAAGGTATTGTATACAAACACAGTGTCCTTCTGCTCTATCTGTTAAGCATAAACTGCATCTGACCTGATCTTTCATTGAGTGGATAGGTCATGAACAGCTGGGCAGAAGCTCAAAGGGCTTTCTCTTTTTCTGATTTGTGTCGATGTTCTGTTTCTAATCTACATCAAGCTACAAGAATAAAGGGGAATAAGTATCAAACCATAACTCAGGGATTGTCATATGAATCTTTGAAAAACAAATGAACAAGCAGATTTCAGAGGTTAAGGGGTTTTGAATATCTATGAACAAGATTATAAAATTTATCAAATAAAATGTTGCTTTAAGTATAAATGGAAATATTGAGGATTAACAGACCTGTTTTATTTTTGTCTCTTTGACAGAATGTGGTATACAGAGAGTACAAGAAATTAGATAAAACCATCAGGAATTTTTGGACTGTGTTTCACAAGCTACCAGAAGAAAAAAAGAAAATGTTTCTTGGTAATATATCAGGCATTTTAAACTTTTCATAGCTCTTTTCTTTCCCCCACAACACACATTCTAGATGATTGCACATAAAAACTACTATAGTATAGTTCCAAACTGTAGCTTTTCCAATGTTCACCCCTGCTGCTGCCACACTGTCTAGTGAAAACTACAAAGAAATAACACAAAGAGTTGCACAGGGACAGTTGACTCCCCTCACATGCCTTGAGGTTTGCCTGAGTGCATGGGACCACCTTGAAGCCTGCAGTAACTTCATCCCTTACTTTTGTGGTTGTCTTGTTGGTCAGAGGCCTCAGCTTTTGTGAGCACACTGTGTTGATGTAAGCAGTTTACCTTTGTCAAAGGCATGCAGAAGCTGGGTCATCCTTTTTAAAGGTAGAAGGCCAGACCTAGCCTGGCCTTTCTCATGACAAAGTCTTCAATATAAAGTAGACAAGGGCTTGTAATTACTATGAATAGGTAAGAGACTTTAAACTGTATTCAGGTGCAAATTCAACAAAGCAAAATAATTACCTTAGGAAAATAACTGTATGTTTACACTAATTTCCATTCATGATTTTCATTAACATTAATTATTTTCATGTTTTTCAGTTAACATTATTTTGTTTTGGTTTTTCATTTGCTAACTTGTTCTTGTTTTTCTTTTTTTCCTTCCTTCAGTTTTTCTGTCAGGATCTGATCGAATTACTGGCTATGGACTGGAACATTTTAGATTTTATATTGAAGATCCTCAAGCAGAAAATCCAGATGAGGTCTGTCCCCATGCCAGCACCTGCTCCCTCATTTTGTTCCTCCCCAGATACAGCAGTAAAAAAATACTCAAAAAGAAGTTGCTTTATGCCATAGAGCATAATGAAGGTTTTGGCCTTGCCTAATTCTTGGATAGAGGCACTTTAAAGCAAAACTAAGAAAACAAGTCTTTGTTTCATTTGTCATATTTTCTCTTAATAATTCCAATTTACTGGTTTCTACCTTGCCTTATTTTTACTGCACTTTATAAACACCTGAGTGTGTGTATTTGCTGAGATTTTGCATTGTTTATAAAATTGAGCTTAGACCAGATACCTCGTAGTTAGACTGTAAATTTAGAAAGAAGAATCCTGTTTGGCACACTTCAGAGAAGGAAGCCGAAAACCAAGTATATTTACATATTTGTGCAAGCACTGTTCTGGTTGTGTTAATACAGTGAGGTCCCAGCAGCAGTGATCCTGTGATTTGTACATTTATACATTAGCAAGCACACAGCCAAGATGTGCTAAGCAGTCACCCTTGCAAGGCAAAGCTGGGGTAAGGTTTTCATCTGCGTTACTGAAGGGTTCTCTTGGGGAGCAGCTAACTCTAATGAGACTGTGAATTGAAGGAGCAGTCTGTGCTCACCTGGATATGGCCTATGACTTACTCGTGACAAATTCTTAGGAGGAAAATTTGATCATCCCTAGACTTTTGAAAAAGCTATGTTAATGCATTATAATAATATAATTTTTTGTTATTTAGTGTGATAATTGTGATATTTGTCATGTTTCTTTATATCTTCTAAGGAGATGTTTTGCAATTAATAAAATCTTAGGCTTGCAGAACAGATCTGTCTAAAGAGCCCTGTGGACATGAGGCTTGCAGAGCTTGTGGAATCTCCTTGTCAAAACAGTGCAGAGCACTGGCAGGATATTAACGCTGTCAGGCAGGATGTGTGTTTTCTGTGTATTTTGCTATGTGGAGAGAGGGAGAGAAACAACAGTCATTATTTTTCAGCAGTCTTCTCTTTGGTGTATTAAATGTGTCAGGGGACATCCATATATAAAGAAGACTTCCACTGTGTTAAATTAACTGATGATGGATTAAATTTTCACCTCTGTAGCTGTGTTCTTCCTTCCTTATGCATCTGCCTATGTAGATAAGCCTAGCAGGCAGTTTGTCTGTGTTCTCTGTCCTCCTTGTTATGGGGGAGCCATTCACAAGTGGAGTCAAAGGCTGATGTAAGCATATTTCAAAGAGATGCATTGTATATGCTGAACAAGTCAGTCTTTCCTGTGTGATGCAGAATGACATTGTTACCTACTAAAAAAAAAAAAAAAACCCAAACCAAAAAAGCTTCCTTTTAAGTTACAGTACAGTAATTATTAAAAAAAAACCAAACCCTTCAAGCACTTACCACAAGCACCAGGGCAGTACAGGAAAGCAAGTGGCATGGGAGTGTTGATGGGAAGAGGAGGAATAGAACCTCAGAGGATTGGCAGCTCCCAGCTGAGGGGAGTGAGGGGACATGGCCTGCTCAGACCTTATCCCTGTCCCCATCACCTGCCTGGGACAAACAGGACATCACAGGGATGCTTACATCCTCTAGGAAATGCCCCACTCTGCTGCAGGTGTATTTTTGCGGAAAGAGGGAACTGGCAGAAACCCAAGTTGTTGCTCACATCTTATGCTGCCACATCACCACAGATTTCTGGTTTGGCAGTTTAGCCTGCTGTTCTTCATCAGCCTGCTCCTGGCTGTTGTTTCCCTTTTTATGGTTTTCTAAGCCTCTGGTAGGAAATCCAGAGTGATCTTCTGTGCTGTGCAAGTGCACAAAAGATGTATTCTCTTCGGAATTCAAAATAACCCACTAGAGATTAAATGATAATAGGTTTATTTAGAGCCTGGAGGTATTTCCTTCTCATCATATGATGCAACATCACATGGGAGATTAAAGCCCAGAGTCACTTTCAAGGCTATTTTTAATTTGTCCTCAAATAATCCCTGCTTTTATATACATATATAGATATATACACACACACACACACACACACACACACACATATTATATAAAGACCTTCAGGGTAGTGCACTCCTCTCTGATTTTCTGAAATTAATTTGGACACTGGGTTGTGTCTACATTTTCTCAAGCAGTGCTCATTATAAAACATGCAGGAGGATACAACATGAGTGAGCATCACATTCAGCTGTGAGTTTAAAAGGCTTCACACAGGCAGCAAAAGTACATTGAACCTGCAGCTGGATTTTTTTAGGCCACTCATCTGAGCTGAGTGTCACCTGTAGAGAAGTGCAAGAACAGCCTTGAAACTTCTCCAGGAAGCTGAAACGTAACCAGTTAAAAATTGGTTCTAACAAGAGACTCTTGGCTTTCTCACACAAATTGCAGGCTTTGCTCCATCTTTTTCTTGTTTATATTTTTGGTTTTGTGTGTACCTTCTCCTTCATTGTGCAATCAGAAACAGATGAAACCGAGTGTAAAGGGAAACGCTCTATTTTGCAAAGGTCTCCAGACAATGAAATTACCAAAACAGAAACAAAAGTAAACACAGAAAGCATGTTTTCCTCTGTCTATGCTTTAGTTATTCTAGAAGCTGCTTGTAACACTGGTTAAGTCAAAGCTGCTACAGCACAGGTGTAATTTTACACCGGAGCAGCTCTTTTTATTCTAAACACACATAATCCATGGAAATACAGGTGATTTTTTACCTGATCCGTCACACATTGTCTACTAAATGCACAAACACTGCAAACTGCCAGAGATGTAGTGTAAGGCCCATGAATACTTGTGGGCACTACACTTACCTTAGGCCCCTTCCTCCCATCCTGAGCCCTTGCAAACATCTGTCTGAGGTTTGCTCCAAATATTGACTGTCATTTTGGTGGCCTGAATGGGATCAATGCATTGCTTCTGAGGAGCACAGTAATAGATGGCACTAAAACCAGAGAGTCAGGACTCGGGAGTTACATAATTGCTTGCTCATTGGCCTCTGTGGTTATTTTTATCTGTCAACAGAAACTTTGACAACAAACCTTTTTTTGAGGTTGAAACTTTGTATAAAATGTGTGAGTTCCTAAACAAATGAGCCTGCCAGCTGATCAGAGGCCACAAAAAATGCAGAAGAAACAGGCTAGGAGAAAGGAACTGACTATTGTTATTAGTAAGTGATTTTTCGTGCTTAACGCATTTTCAAACACTAGAAAGCCGGCTTTCCCTTGAGACCTTCATTTAGAACAGCTTAAATTCTGGAATGCGCTTAACTTCACCCGTTGATTTCTGCTGTGTTTAGAGCGGCTCTGCTGATCTGCTCCGCCGGCAAGGCTACAGCTCCGCAGCCCCTGCGGGCGGGGCCGGCTGTCCCTAGCGCTCCGCCTGCGCCCCAGCTCCGCGGCATTCCAACACCGGCGGGAAGGCCGGGCCTCCGCCAGGAGCGCTGACCCCCGCCAGGAGCGCCGAGCCCACTCCGTGCCCTGGCCCCGGGAAAAGGAGATTCCCGGCCTTCCCTGCGCCCGCCGGGGGCTGGGCCCGCCCTGCGCATTGGCCGCGCTGCGCGTCACTCCCGGCGGCAGCGGGCCGGGACTTCCTCGTCGCCGCGGCCGCAGCGGCGGGGTCGGTGTCGGTGAGTGCCGGCGAGGGAGAGCTCAGCCCCGCGGTGGGGCTGCTGTCGGTCCCGGTACCGAGCGCAGGCGCGGGGGAGCCAGGGCGCGGCGGAGCCCCCGGCGCAGGACGCGCGTCCGCGGGGCGGGAAGCCCGGGGCGGCCACGAGGCTGCGACAGGAGCCGCTCGCCGCTGCTGCTGCAGCATCACCTGGCTGCGGGGTGGGCAGGGGGCTGCTCTCACTCCGGGGCCGGTCCGTTCCCGCCGGGAAGTGTCGGTCTGGGCTTGGGAAGCAGCCGCAGGAAGCCAAGGAGCCCGGGGTGTCCGGGATGAAGGCAGGGAGGGAAAAGTGTTCTTACTGGGATTGCAAAATGGAGATGATGGCGGGGAGATTGTCGTGTTTGATTTTAGGTGTCTACTTTTATATGTCTTCTGTGGGGCCATCTCCATCTGAGGGCATGCGGCTGTGCAGTGGAAATGCTCTGCTTCTGCTAATTTGCTGGTACACCTTGTGTTCTCTTGCTCCCTAACCTGGTTTGCATTGGACATTGAGTTGGACTGAAACAGAGGCAAAAGGAAGAAGAAAGTGGATTCGGAGGCTTAGTGGCAGAAAGAGGCAGTAAATTCCGTCATTGTTGAGCAATGCTGGTAGAAGAAACACATTTGCTATCTGAAATCTCACAAACAAGAGGGAAGGAAAAACTTGTTTATTCATGCCCTGCCAGTTGGCAGATCTCTTTGTTTAGAGAGCACTGAGCGTTGAGTGTTGTTTGTTGCAATCGTGATATTTACTTAGCTGACTTTCCCAGAAAGGGCGCTGAATGGAAATGGCTTTAGAATATGTTTGTGTGATTGTGAGGAGAGACTGTGCGTGGCATGAGAGCTTTTAAAAAGAGAGAGGAAAAGAAAAAGAAAAAAGACAAAATAATACATCCTGTCCTGATCATACATGCAGCATTATTACTTTACCAAACCACCGGGGCTGTTTTTTCACCAAAGGATATATACTTAGTATGTCAGCAGAACCTTATTATAGCAGAGGGTGGGTCTTCCACCCACAATAGATTTCCTCAAAATATTCCTCACAGTGTGAGGTTTTCCTAGCTCTAGCTGTGCTATGTATGTACTTCACTGTTTTGATGGTGAATTATTCCTGGAATGTCAGGCTCCGAGGATGTGGTGTTAAATCTTCCCCCTTCTTTTTTTTTTTAAGTATGTGGGATTTCTTTGCAAATGACTGGCTTTACTGCATTGCATCTGTTCTTATCTCTGAAACACGAATACCAGGCTAACTGTGTTCAGATTTGTGAAGAACAGGAATAGGTGATACGGTTGGGTACTGCAGTTCTTGTGCTTTTTGCAATCCCATTTTTAAAAGGAACTGTGAACTTTAATCCCTAAATGATGCATTTAAGAAAAACATCTCCCCTAAGGGTTTGCCCTCTGAAGATAAAAATTCAGCTTTTTTAAGGTGTATTGAGCTGGGCACTAGGAATATTAATGACCTATATAAAATTTCAAACAAGTGAATGTAAATCATATAGTTAAAACATACATGTGTATATGCAGGCACATATCTGTTAGTGCTTGCCTACACGAGAAACTTTTTATGTAATTGTTTTACTAAGAGAAAGGTATGCAGTTTGTAGAGGTAGTTTGCAGTGGAACATGCACTTTTACTTCCTGTGCTACTGTCAAAGAAGAGTAACTGCCTTAACCGGATTGGAAACAGTGTGAAATTGTCATTTAAAGCCTTGTTGTGTTTCAGGACGCAGCTCCTACTTGAACATATAATGTATTAAGACCTTGTGCAGCTTTTTTTAGGGGGAGAAGAAAACCAGTCTTAAAGTCATGGTTTTTAAAATGTCTTCAACATAAGTAAATTCACCAGGCCACTGGAAATATTTAGCTGTGCCTGCACACTCAAATTGTGAGTGGCTATGTTGGTTTTTGCTCTCCAGTGGAAAGTGTTGGCCTGTTCCTGTGAAACTGAGCTGCACAGAGATTTATTGGCAAAATGTTTGGAAGATGGGGGTGGCAGTCGATAGAGATGATTTAGGAAAAGAAGTGAAAACCAGATTTTCTGTGTCTGGTATCAGGGTTGTTAAATATGAGGGGCTTCAGAAAATCTGGCCTCTAGCATGAATGGAGGGTTGAACTCTGAAATATCACCCCAGTGTTTATATGGATTACTGGGAGTTTGAATTCTTCCTGTTTCAAGTAGTGTCTTTAGCCAGAGGAAAAACCCATCTCTTATCAATCACATCATAGTCCCTTGCCCATTAGCAGCAAATTCTTGTGTGGAATATGAACTCAAGGAAAGTAATTAATGTATTTTTAGCATTTTTAAATGAAACTAGCACTAGGGAAGATGGCTGTAGTCTATAGGGAACAGACTGTTGAGGAACCCTTTTAGAAGGTATCCCAAATTAATATTTAGCTCATGTGGTACAATGTCATTGTAGTTCGAGTTGTGTACTGGTGAAATCTTTTCAGCTCAGAGGCAGTATCTGTTTATCCTAGCAGGGAACGTGATCCTTGTATCTTCAGGATTACTGCTTATGTCTTTGTAACACAGCAGTTCCCCAGGCTGAGAGAAATGGCAGTCCCAGATTTCTGCCATTCCAGTGTCGGTTTTGATATGATTCCCTGGCACTTTCAGGGTGTTGCTCATGCATTTTTAGTTTGGGTTTTTTTGGGTTTTTTTTGGTGGTGTGATAGAATGTGAAGTTCGCTATAAATGCAGCCGTTTAAAGCACATTTAAAACACATGCACACACTTTAATTTTCTTGTGTCCCACAGCATTCCTATTCTTAGCGTAGCCAGCATAGAGGGTATCTTCCAGCAGGCTTTTGTGCTTAGGGCAACCAAATACAGAGTGTACACCATGACTGATTTAACCAGGCACAGCCTTGTAACCTCTTGCATTTTCCTCTGGGTGCTTTGGAGCTGGCCAGTTATAAGCACACGTGGGTGTGAATGAGATGCATTATGCTATAGAGGAAGAAGGGCTGCTAGAGATAAATGGGGTCCTGCATTACTTTAAAGCACCTAATAAGAGATCCTAGTAATCAGTTTGTGGTAGGAAATTGCACCGCTGATGAAGTACTCACAGGAAAATTCATGTCTCTCTCTCCCTCTTCCAGCTCAGTCCTGCCTCAGTGGAAGTGACCACAGCTGACAGGCAAAGAGTAAGAGATGCACAGCCTTTGCTTAGGGCTTAGATTAGGAAAGGCTTTAATTGCTAATACCTAGAGCTTGAATTAGCACCAGATTTTGGAAACAAACCGAATGCATGTGTTTCCTGTCTGCTCAGAGTGGGAGAAGGAATCTTTGGCGCTTCAGGGTTTACCTTTACTTTTCTGTCTTCTCCTAAGTTAGTAAATGCTGCTGCTGCAAATTGCCTTAGCTTAAAACTTGGCATGGCGTGTGTCCTAAGACTTGATGTCTCAGATCTTTCATTCTAATCTTTCTTCTTCCCTTTGCAGGGAAAAAAAAAAAAAGCTTTAACTAGTTTCCAGTTCAATCAGAGGAGTTCTCAATGTCTTATTAGTATAGCATGCTTAACAAATAACCCAAAGCTATTGAGATTAGGAGTGACAAAAGAGTATTACTAAAATCTTTTGTGTGTTTCTTATGGAATGCTGTTTTCTTCCCCCAGCTTTTATGCATTAGCATCCTGTTGTCTTTATCAAGTAATTCCTTGGACCTTTTATATTATTTTATTATTTTATATTTATTGTTTTATATATTTATATTGCTATATTTTTTCCCATTCCACGTTACCCCACTCTGAAATCCCTGACTTTCACTGAGCACAGTGCAAAAAATAACACCTGAGTGCTGGCAAGCTGCATCAACGTGACCTGTCCATTGCTGTCAGGGCCAAGCTGTCAATGTGCTACTTCACGTGAACTGCTGCTTCTTGTATAATTCTTGCTGTAGTTCAGGGGTGTGTGTGTTCAGTGTGTGGCTGAAGTTCTGTGTGTGTGTGTACATGTACAAATTTGGGCTGCAAGACTGTGTTCAATTGAGCAAAGTACTCCTTAATCTTTGTTTATCAGAAATAACACATTTCTGCATTGGCCAGTACACCACAAATACCTGTGTTGTTCTGTTCAGGGCTAGTCTAACCACCTTTGAGGTAATTTTCAAAGATTATTTAGGAGTAGTCTCGAATATGACACTCTAAAAGTTCACATTTGGATCTATTAGTCTAAAAAGCATTACAGCTGGGTTAGGGCATTGTTTGATATTTGGTTTTTGAAGCAGAGTAATTTTGCAGAGTAAAAACTTGGTCTCCAGGGTTTTAGAACATTTCTACTGCCTTGCAGGTGGAGATGGCCAAGGCATGAAGGTGCTGATTCAGTACCACAGCTGAGCTGCCTTGATTACTCTTTGTCTGTGTGATGGTTTACTGACATTTCACAAACCTGACTGTCATGCAGGAAGTGCCTTTCCTGGTTATTTCCACCTCCTGCTGTGAGCAGCTGGATCTCTGTAGGATCACTTGTGGTGTGCTTGCTTCATTCACACTCATTCCCCTGTTTCTCTTGCCCAGGAAGGATACATGACTTGCTGAAAAGAGAGAAAATGCTATGCTGGGGCTACTCGTCTTATGGACAGCCTGGGATAGGTAGCAACCTCCAGGTCATCATTCCTGAACCACAGGTGTATGGATTCATCCATGATAGAAATGTCAAGGAGGTGGCATGTGGAGGAAGCCACTCTGTATTCCTGTTGGAAGATGGGGAGGTGTATACCTGTGGCTTGAACACCAAAGGTCAACTGGGGCATGACTGTGAAGGAAGCAAGCCAGGTAAGTCTGCTTTTTATATGCACCTCAAACTGTCTTGAGGCTGGTGGGCTGAGAAGATTATAGAAGCTGCTTTGTGCTGATTGCTCTAGAGCTGGAGCAGCCAGCAGAGCTGATAATCGTTTCACGTAACGCAGTAATGATGCTGAATAACAGTAGCTGGCTCTGGAAAGCTAAAGCTGAGCAGCATGGGTGAGGAGACAGGTCTGCTCGCTTTGCCTGGGAAATGCATCAGAGCAGAGGCGAGCGCAGATGGTCCCAGGGCAGATTTTGTTATCTGGCACTATGTTGTCTCTTTATAAAAAGGAAGAGAGGCCCATGAGTCACGAGTGTCTTTTGCTTTGTCTTTCCAATTGCACTGCATCCTTATGCCTACTCTTGTTCAGCTGTTGCTGGGAGTTTTCTCATTTACACCAGAGAGTACAAGCAGATCTGTGTTGAGTATAGCTGTGGAGAACAAACTTGAGTTTGGCCAAGAGGGTTTGTAAATATTTTTTCCCTCTTTCAGAATCCCTTATCAACTTGTGCCTTCACTCCTTCATGTTTTCTTAGTCAGAAAGGAGGTCACTGTAGTGTTGTGTTCCCCAGACTCAAACTGCATCTTCTTCATTTGTGCTCCAAAGGACAGAACCCATGACTGCAGAACCACAAGCAGCTACTGCTTTTCCTTCCCAGGGCAAAGGAGTGGTTTAATTGTGAGTTATTTGAAGGAATCCTGGAGCCTGTGTTCTGGATTCTTTTGAGTGTTGGCCTTCCAGTTTCCCTTCCATTAATTTGTTGGTTTTGGCACGTGGTAAAGGTACAGGTATTTTTGTTTCCATGATATAATAAAAATCCTGTGCTGGGGGTAATTAGAGCAAAAATTCCTCCAAATGCAGGCTGCCCTCTCTAGAGCTTGGGTCTTTTCTTGTGTAATCTGTTATTGCATGATGGAGAGATAAGGTGTATGCAAAATAGCTACAGTTCCCCATGTAGTATGTGCAAATCTGACCTGACTGACTCTATTGCTCCTATCCTCTGTCAGTGTGTTTTGTCTCTTTCTCTCAAAATGATTTGTTAGGGTTTGGATGCTGGATGATGAGGCGTTGACTTTGAATTTGGCCTCTCTTGCTTTCCCTACACGTAGTTTCTTGACAATTACTGAAAGAGGTTGGGAATAGCAGGAGCGCTTAAGTCCTCTCTGTGCACAACAACTGTTAATCTTCTGAGGACTTGTAAATTTAGGCTCTGGAATAAATGAGATGCTTGGTAAAAGGAAGCCAAGCCTAGTGAATATTCAGCTCAAACTGGTGAAGATACTTCATCTTGCAAATCACCCAGCTAGCTCAAGACTAAGTGCAGAGGCCCCAGAAATTCAGTACTGGGTGCTGCAGAGATACTCTGAGAAACATCCTGCTGTTCTACCCATAAAATAAAATAAGCATAAGCTGATGATGAAAATGGAGGGTTTAAAACAAGTAGATCAGAGCTGGAAGTGGCTTTCATGAATCCTGAATGCTGAAGTATAGACCGCTCTCAGCTAGGTAATTCTGCTTTCAGCTCGGCCTGTAGAAGAGGGCCAATCTCAGATTTTGAAATAGAAATAAAAGGTTCTTGTGTTTGATCCCAAGTGCCCTTCTTCTACCCCTTAAATAAGGGTCTATCACCAAGACTTGAAACCAAGTCCCACTTATCCTACAGGTTTAATTTTTTCGGAAAAAGGTTCTTCAGTGCTGCTTTCTGAGGAGCCTGTGGCCATCCCTGAGAAGTGGTGTTCCTCTGCCAGCATAGCGTTACTGGCAGTGGCTGCAGTGGGATTTCTGCTGGCTGGGGCAGGTGGGAGGGATGTGCTGTAAAGCAAGGAACAGCTGCTCTTTATAGCTTACGGTGAACACTCACAGCAGCCTTTATGGTAATAGTAAACTGGGGGAGAGCCCCATGCCACACACTGTTCTGTGTGGGTCTTTGTCTTGAAGCACTGGGAACTGAATTCTTAGTTTTCTTTTGCAAATGGGAACGAGAAGAATCACACCTTCGTCTTGCACCCCCACTTCTTCTGCAGGGAATAGAGACAACCTTGCACCTCCTGTGTAGAAAGGCTTGTTGAAGATCATCTTTTCTGTTTTCCATTGTTGTGGGCCTGTGAATGAAGCCATTTCTGATAGGTGATGAAGATGTATGTGCGGGACACGGGGTCCTGAGCTGTTGAAAATGATAAAGAAGACTGTCAGGAGGAGTCTGAGGTAGAGAATAGGAGAAATGCCAGGAAGTGGCAGTCTTGCTCTGCTGGACAGGGCAGTGTGGCCTGGGGTCTCTTGGTCTCCTGCCCTGTGGCTTGATCCTGCCAAGCCCGTGAGGGCAGCTAGAAGCGGGTGACCTCTGCCCAGCTCTGGAAGTGAGCTCCATCTCCTGACGTGGGAGGCTGTGACACAGTACTGATTGTCCCCTTCAGGCAGCCCCTGGGGAGCCCCCTCTGGACTTCAGAAATGCTTACCAGGGCTTACTGAGTGCCTTGGTTGTGTTTGAGAGTAACACTGAGACATGAAAAAAAGCAGGGGCTTTTGAACCCCTTGAAGGCTGCATGACGTTTTAGGGGTGGAGTGATCCCTTTCCTGCTGCCTAGGTCTGCATTCTAAGAGGAAACTCCCTTTTATTTCTCACTATTCAAGTAACTTCTCATTCATGCTACTCACAAAAATATCACAGTGGCCACAGAATTGTTTCAGTAATTTCTCTTGGAGGAGCCCTTTAGAGGGCACCGTTTGAAATGAAAGAAAATGTGTTAATTAAAACCTGTGTTTATGGTCACATCTGCTGACCTTGTGAATGTAATGTGGACAGGGGGATAGCAGCTGGCAGAGTGGTTCTTATGCCTCTCCTCTGCAGGGAACAGAAATTACTGGGGGAGTGCGTGCCACTGGAAGAGTGTAAGTCAGTAGAGGTTTATTTTCTGGAAGTGCCCTTTCCTCTGGATTTACATTGTGGTGCTAAAATTAATATTTAAGATGCCTAAGAAGTTTATCCTAACTATAATAACAGTCTTTTTTGACTCAAAGCTGATTGCTTTTAAGCGATTCAAACTCTCTACTTTTGATAATACCAGGGTAATACCAGGTATTACTCCCATGGCTCTTCCAAAAGCCAGTTTCCCACTTTGTCACGCTGTTTACCAGTTCATTGTTTCTTCAAATGTTGGTGATTAGCGAGGTACTTAGTCCCTCTTAGGGGTATCTAGTTTTGTTAGTATTTACATGATTGTTTTTCCTCACCCCTTTTTTTACCATTTCCTCTGCAAAGCAGTCTATAGTTGTTGTCTCTGCAATCACTTGTTCTCTCACCATGACCATGATTAATAGAGCTTCTGTCTGACCAGCCCTAATTTTTACTTTTGTTAGGCTCTTGAAGTCTCCAGAGTCTCTGACCATGTCTTAGGAGAAGCAACTTGGCAGTTTTGGTAGTGATGTATGGAACCCGCTGTTTTGCAAAATTAATCTGGGTTTGCATTGATTTCCTGAAATTTATCAGATGATAACATATATTATGTCTCTAACAGGAAGCAATAATTTTGTACTGCAGTAGTTTTAGGAAAAAAAAAATATTCTTCATAACTATATCTAAATTTCCCCTTTTTCAGTATTGTAATTTCACTTGGATTGATTTTCTTCAGGTCTGCCATGAAGTCTTGGCTGCCTGTGATGGTTCTTAGATAAGTGTTTTATCTGAATGTTCATGCAGGAGAACAAAAGACAGGCCAAGTACCTAAGGTAAAGGCTCTTTTGGGATCTGAGTGGAATTATAGAAACAACTAGCTGGTTGTTAGCAGATTGTAAAGCTTTAAAAACATGTTTGAGTCTGAGATGTGGAACTTGTTTTCTGCTCTAGAGATTTGTTTTGTTCAAGTCATTTGGACTTCATTTGACTTCTACTAGTGAGAAAACCTGGGCTTTGGTAGTTAGTGTCTCAAGAGAGTTACAGAACGGTGTCTCAAGCTAAATTTGCCTCAAACGTTTTGTCTGGTAAGGTACAGTAGAAAAACCTATAATTTTTTTACAAATTTTCCTGTCAGGATGCAAATGTGCAGAGGAGCATTGCCTTTCTGTGCACTGTGGAATCTATCTGCTCATAGCTGCTGGTAGAAGTATCATTCTCTTTCAAAAAGCAGGAAAAACCACCACCAAAACAAGCAATCACCTAGGTGATCCAGTTCTTCTGGATTTCTCTGAAGTGAGTGGCCTTTCTTTTACAATGTAAGTCCACTTGTCCTGAGCTTCAGCACAGGGTTACAGTGGCAGAGAGCTCCGTGTTCAGGGCAGCACGCTTGTTAATCATAAACCCTGGAACAGCTGAGAATTCAGATGTGCCACCTGCTTGGAAGGACAGTCTGTGTGGATCTTCCTCTTTTAGCCTCTTCCCGGTGGGTGAGAAGTCAGGCAGGAGGCCCTGGTTGCTTTGGAAGAGAGGTGGCAGGGCTTGTGTTTGTTGTGAGCAGGTTGTAGGCAAAGAGCTGTGTATGTTTATGTTTTGGCACCCATTGTAAATGTTAGTTGTGAAAAAAAAACCCCATAATTAAACTGGTCATCCCTTGCAGAGTCTGGTATGTTCATTTGTACTCGTCCCTTTTGCTCCTTTGACCAATCACAAGATCTGACCAAGCTGTTTGAGGCTGCTGTGCCTTCACTAGTGGCTGCAGTGGATTTGCTTTATGGGGTGTCCATTTCAGTGGAATTGATGCCATTTGGGCTTCGAAGTGATTTTAAAATTAGAAGTCAGAAATTAAAATTAACTTAATTTAGAAACAATAGGTATTCTGTTGAATGAGAAGGAAATGCTTTCCCTTAGATATCTTAAATATGCCTGTGTTGTGTTGAATTGGCTGGCTGAGGGATTTGAATATGCCAGATATTTATAGTGGGAATTGTTTTAAAATTTGTGGGGTCTTGATTGTGAGAACTGACTTGTGCCAGTATTTTCTGAGACTGCAGGACTAGGAGAGCCTAAACTGAGGAGAGAGAAGGCTCTTTAGGAGAACCTAAACAAATAAAAATCTGTTTTCTTGACAGTAAAGAAATCTAGTGAGCACCTAAAATGGCTGTAAGGTGTTCTTAGTTGCAACTCTGAAGTCTGGTCTCTAAACACACAAGTATTATTAGAACCATTGGATTTCTCTCTTGATTTCATTTTGCTGAGAGGTAAAAACAAGGATGATGAGCCCAGGGAAGCAAGATACTAGTTTTTTACAATCAATCTAATCTGTTTTTACAGAGGGCATGAGGGACAGTTTTAATGCTTCTTTACCTCAAAAGGCAGAGCTGCAGTAAAAATGACCAGCTTTTTGCCTTCTGACTGAGGGTTTGTAAGGCAATTTGGCAACCTAAACTTGAATTTATCTCTGTCATTCCTGTATCATGAGTACTCTTTGGAGGCTTTCTGAAGGTGCAGCAGAAATAAACCCTGCCAATGAAATAAAGGCTGTCTGCCTGCCTGGCTTGGAAGGAGCATGAAACCTTGGCATGGTGTGTGGGACTAATGACTGGCCCTTTTCTTGCAACCATGCTGAAGCTGGAAGATGTGTTCAGGATAAAATGGGTGTGTGGCTGTGTCTGGTGAGGCAGAGGGCAGGGAAGCAGCTGGAGGTGATACACACAAGTTTTCTGAATGCCCCACCCATTTTTGCAGTCAGTATAGTTGTGCTGGACAAAAGTGATGACTTTATGAAGCTGAGTAATTATGGCTGAGAGTCACAGCTTCTAGGAGAGATTTTAGTAGTGTGTTGGCTGTTGATTTTGAGTTTGATTCAAGTCTTCAGGCAGCCTGATACTCTTCCTTAAGCTGTGTTGGAAATAAGACTTTATCTCAAAGATCTGTGTGAAACTTCTTATCAGAAATCGAGTATTCTTGGTAGCTGAAAAGAGCTGTGAAGACATGCTCGCTGTCTTCAACACTTAACCTGTCTTATAAACAGCTGCTTGCCTATAAAAACTCAACAAAAAGGGATGTACAGATCTCATATCTTCTTTTCTCAGAATGCCCAGTAGATAAAATTAATAATTTTTTTTTAATGTTTAATAGGACTTCATTCCTTACCTCACTTTTTCTAGTCATTGTGCTTGTTTGCAGTAACATACTTTCAAGCAATATTTGTGAAGCTGATGGGAATGCCCTTGAAAGTAAGGGCAGGGTGGCTTTTCAGAAACATGTGGCTTTGTCTTGCTCCCATGAAAACCACTGAAATAAGTGGGAACAGAGTGAGGAGCAAACCGAGTGCTTCTGAAAATCGTTTTACTTAAAGCCTTGGGCTGCCACGAGTGAGGTTCTCAAGTGTCACAGCTTTGCAATGCATGGTACTAGCCCATCAAGTCCAGCATCTATGCACCCATTTCCCTAATTCCCCCTATGCTTCTGGTGTCCATCCTCAGTATGTCATGCTGAGGTTTAGTGCATCCTGCCCACCTTGGACTTGCTGCCTTGGAGCTGTGGGATTTGCTGAGGTGTACATGGTGGACCTTGGGGGTTTCTCAGTAGTCATGGACCCAGCCACAGCTTCTGTGCTGCCTACCAGTTGCCAGCAAGCCTGGCTGAATGACCACTTTTACATCTTTCTGCCATATCCTGAAGAGAAAAGCAGGCTCTCTCTGGGTATTCTGAACATGTTTTCCCTGTGTTTCTGTAGCAATTTAGGGTGTTCTATTTCTTTGAAAGAACTATCCTTACTAGTTTACCTCCAGGGTCTGAAGGTGGATTTTTCCCTCTGCCAGCTGATGCTTGCCACAATGAAGCCCTCTGTGCCTGAGCAGCCCTTTCCAAGAGCCTGTTCCAGCTGTCTGTGCCCATGCCAGTCTGCATCTATAGCTTCTCATAGAGACTGCGTCCTTGAGACAAAAGGCAGCAAAGTGGGGAAGGCTTTCTATGCCTCTGTCTGAGGAAGGGCTTTGCTTTTTCAGGGTAGGTGTCTGCTCACAGCTGTGAGGGGGAGTAGTTGGCAAAGCATATGTGAAGTGACACCCTGGGATGTCACTGTAGCCTCTCACTTCTTGCCCTTGCATTCCTGCCTTGACATGACCAGAAACAGCTTTATAAAGTGACGGCAGTGTTAATAACTGAGCCAGCCTCTCTCAGATTTAAGACTGTTAGTAGCCATGCTAAATAAATGAATGAGCAGTACCATATGTGTTGTGCAGGTAAACCATCATCTTGATAAGAGTCACTAGTGTCTCTGGATGAAAGGGGACTGCAGAACCTTCTGTTACTTGGAACCTCTCAGCCTTGACCTATGGACCGTGTTCCCACCACTGTGATCAACAATGTTCTGGGGGAGTGTCACCTGCTTTGGTCTGTCCTCTGTCCCCACACTTATTTTTCATTCAGTGAGTCTACTCTCTGTTTACCTTTCATTATTTTTAACCAAATTATCAGAGTCTTATCAGCTTCAGCACTGCTGCTGTTGTCAGTCTCTCTGATTAGGCTTCTCTTCATCCTGCTCTGCTTTCTGCTGCAAGCATAGTGCCATTCACAAAGTTCAGGAAAGGAAGACCTCAAGATTTGCAAACTTGTAAAACCCAGACTCCTCGATGGATATAGTAAACTTAAGCTGTTGAAAGTCAGAGGAGGTTACATTTTGATGTTAACGTTGCTTGCTCCATGGTTCACAGTTTTTGCCCTGTGCTATTAGAGGTTTGAGCATAAGATGTGCAGCCATATGTGGGTGAGAGCAGCAGGCAGAAAGTGAGGGTAGCTGTCATACAGCGGGGATATGGTCCCCATGGGGTTTTCTCCTGGTGCTGTGCAGGCACAGAGCACAGTGTTTCTCACACCCTTGTGTGCCGTAGTGTCGTGTAATCTGAGCACAAGATGCAACAAGCACGTAATACCTTTGCAAGAGACCTTCTGCAAGGAGCAGGAAGGTGAAATTGTGGAGCTGGTGTCAGGCAGGGTGGTTCCAGCTGTCTACGTGTTGTGTGTCTCGTCCGCCTGGCCATGCCAGAGCCTGTAGAGTCACCAAGGTGTGTTCTTGAAATTGTCCAACAGCCCTGGTCTCCTCCCTCTGCTCCTTCCTCTGCTTTTACTGCTGACAAACCACAGCCTGCAGAGGTGGTGTGAGTGAAGCCACAGGAGCACTTTTAGCTGACTGGGTTAGATTATGTTTTCAAAAATCAGATGACAGCATTGCAAAGTCTGTATTTAGTTTAAGTGGTTTATAGAGTCTGATTTCTTCATCCTGGTCCAGCACTCCAGATGTTGTCTATGACAGCTAGGAGTGTGGGATACCTAGGTTGTCAGAGTTGAAAGTGGGCAGATGGAAATCAGAGGGTCCTTCTTGGGAGCTTTAAGGGAGAGAGGAAAGGCCAAAAAGGCCTTGGCAAACAGCATGGTTTCCCCCTCCTCACCAGTTTCCAAGTGGCAGAATCACACTTCCACTGGGGATGATGTTTTCTGGAAGAGTTGGTGAGTGTACTTGTGCTACTGCTGGTTAAGTGCTGGTGTTTTACTGGTAATGCTGTTAAAAACATTGAATAGCTAAGGCACTGAAGTTATTCTGACAAAAAAAAAAAAGGAGAAATCTTCATGAGGGCAGGGAGATATCTTAGGCATACTTCTGTCTTAGTGCAGCTTCAGTTGCAAGCATTTTGATTGTTGCCCTATGGTTTTCTCTTCTTCCAGTTTCATTAAAATGCTCAGACATGTTTTAATGGTCGGCTGACTTCAACAGGACTGGAATCATGAACGTCATCACAGCCTAGAAGTAGAGCCAGGATATTCATATGCAAAAAACATCTCTGAGATATGCCACTGGAGACTGGGGAATCAACAGTCCGCTGAAGTTTACTACTTAATGTATAAAAATCTTGTCAAGGCATTTGTTAGATATCCACTGCTGCTTACTTGCTTTTTGTACAGTGCCTTAATAAAATGGTGGTGACTGATAGATTTGGGCCATAGTGTTTTTCTGATTTTCTTGTTCTTGTTTAAGGCAGTAGCAGATTTTCCTGGAGTTTTTGGCTATTGAATCAAGCTTCCCTAAGTTATAATGCTGCTAGTCTCACCTTGCTAGGTGGTTTAATGTGTTGGTGCAATTCATCTCCAAAAGGAGAGAACTCTGCTACTTTCCTGTAAGAATTAAGGCTTTTCAGTACTCAGAGGATAGAAAGATTATACAGGTGAAATTTAGATCACTGTGGGCATCTGATTAAATATTCAGCTGCCTTGTGCATTGGAACATTGTATCTCACACTTCTCCTTTTTAGATCTGGGTTTTACAGTGCTCTCGCATCATCAGTGTGGATGTGGACTATATTAACAAGCATGGCAAAGCAATGAAATTGGCTCATCTGTCCTCAGACTTGCAAGCTGCTAGCATTTAACCCAGAGGAATTCCTTACTTTACCATACCTTACCTCACCTGTTTCTCTCTTCCCTGTGTTTCTACCACCATCTCTTATTTGGGCAAGATAGTAAGACACCTATTTTTGAGCATCTGTGAGCACTTTCCTTGCCGGCAGCAACAACCAAGAGGAGCAAATGCTCTGAGTTGCTTGTTGTCGAGTTGGGGAGGCAATAAAGAGTTTTGGCCAGGTGTCCTGGCAGACTGAAATCGCTTGAAACTCTTCCAAGACACAGCTTCTTCTGACCAAAAGTGCATATTTTGCCACTGAAGGTGTAACCTCAGGACTGATGGTTTCTCTGTGGTTTCCAGGCAGTAGAAGCCATCTGGTACCGTTCCTGTGCGTCCTGGTACACATATGGCTGTGGATTTTGCCACGTCCTCTCGCAAAAGCCTGTCTTGTGAGCAGCTGGAAACTATACATAGAAAGGGTGTACCAGCGCTCTGATAAAATTAGGAGAAGTAAAGCTAATTAATCATTCGTTGCCTGTGCATTCTAATTAGAGCAGTATAAGTGAGTACTTTGTGCTTCTAGCAGTTGCAGACACTGAAGATTCTTTATAGCTTTCCAAAGATGTAGAGGCAAAGCATAGGCCCTGTTTTATAAATAGGGAAACTCTGGACTGATAGTGTCAGGGCTGATGGCTCGTCAGTGGTTTTCATTCTTGGCCCAGCTTTGCTGCCATTCCTAAACCTTCAAGCTAAATGCACTGATTGTCAGAAAGTTGAGTTGTAGAGACATTCACCACTTATACTCAACTTTTACTGGAGTGTCTTTGCAAACCAAGAAAACACAAAAGCATTCCTGGGAAGAAAGCCTGTCACCATTCACAGATGGGCTATCCTGAAGACATTTTCCCTCATTCTTTGCTCCAGTGTATTTAAGATCTAACAAGGTTAAAACAAAAAATCAATCCTTGATATGCCTGTTTGTGTTGAGATCCACGGGTTAGTGGACAGAAGAGAGAAATCAAAGTTGGAACTCCACCAGATATGAAAAACTGATAAACCACTTCTAAGCATTGGTGCTGTTTTGAGACAGCTGACAGCTTCTGGAAGAAAAGATTGTGTCAGCTTCTTGGGTCTTGTGAGTTTTTGTTTGTTTTTTGAAATTTTTGTGAGGTGTTGAAACATTGTATTGCATAACTGCTTCAGCCCTTCCATGTTGATTTCAGGGTTTTGTTGTGCTTATCTTTGTAGATAATTGTGCCTGTTAAGCTCCACTTGACTAGCTTTATTCATCAATTACACAAGACACAATACTAAGTATAAACTTCACCTTTTGTACCCTTCATCTCAGCACAGTGGTACATGTTTTCTAAGGAGTGAATGGTGGTGGGATGCTTTGGAAGTTAAAACAAATGTGTACCAACCACTAAAACATCTAATATTTTGATGTGAGGAAAGGGGTGTGAGGTCAACAAAGAAGTAGTTGTCAGATGTTTTTGATATCCCATGTAAGCTGGAAGATGGTACATTCGGTGACTTGGCAAGCCTTACTATGAACTGAGACCCTTGTTGGACTGTCTGGGCAGTCTGTGATCCCAGGGAAAGGCTGGCTTTTTTCCATCTCTAGAAAGAAATTAATGTGAGTGTCTAAAACTTAAACTGTTTGGTGTTTAACATTTCTTCATGATTTTTAAGGCAAACTGCTATTGGCAGGGTCTTAGGAGTGTATGGTGGTGAGATGGGCCATACATGCACCTTTCTAAAGGCAAAGAGCTTCAGCTCCAAGACAGGCATGGGTTTTTTTCTTGTCTATGGTTATCCAGCGAGTCCAGGTGAGACTGTACTCTGTTCCACTGGTGAGCAGTACAGTCACTGAAGGCTTTCAATGACACAGGGCAGCTTTTCAAAACAAGCTGGTATTTATTAGTCTCTTGGGATGGCACGTAGAGCAAGGTCACATTTGTGTTGCCAAGTTAAACTTAAGATGGAGCCAGTGGGGACTGAAACAGCCCAGGATTTCTAAACCTGTTGGATGTTCTCTCTGTGTCCCAGTGTGTGAAATCCTTGCCACAGCCGCATACCTCAGAGCACTCTTTCTCTATTTGCAGTACTACTGTGGTCACAGTCCTGCCTCCTCCAGCTCCTGATACTACTCTTTGGACACTGGAGTCTTCTGTCACCTCCCCAAGGTGCTCCACTGGTTCAGGGTCAGCTCCTGGTAGTCCTTATGCAGCAAATAAGACTTACTGTGGCAAATACTGCTTTCCCAGTGAAGTGTTTTACATGCAGGGAAGTTTTACATGCCTGCAGGTAGCAAAACTGTCTCTGCTACAGGTGCCTCAGCATCCCCTATCATCCACATTTGCTGTTTTGTCGGACTCATGATGTCCCCTGAGTGTTTGGGAGTGTGCGGGGAGCAGCTTTGGAAGTGGGGCCGGCTGGTGACTTTGTGACCACTTTCAAGAGTTCAGGTGCTCTGGGTAGCAGCCAAGTCTCAGTGCACCCTTCCAGCAAGGGTGAAGTGGTGAAATAATGGGTTCATAAATCAAAGGGTTTTCCTTGGACAAGTGGATGGCTGTGCCCTTCTCTCCTTTTGGTGACGTGATCTTCTGCAGCAGCAGCTTTAGTTCTGGACCTTCAGGTCCCAGTGCAGAAACACACCAGTGTGAACTTAGGTGGTGCGTCGGGCACAGCGCAGCAGGTAGTGTTTGTCTTGCTGCATGTCTGAGAGGAAGAGACCAGAGCCACATGTGCTGCTGAGACACCTTGTCTGCTGTTTGTCATTGACCTTGATCAGCCCTTACAGCTGCTGGTTGTTTAGAGCTCTCAGACAAAAATAGGCTCCCTCATTTATATATGTAAATTAATACAAACCAGACTGCCAAGAAGTGTTATAGTTGGGTGTTTGTGGGCCCAAGTGGGAACCTGTGTGTCTAAATTGAGTTACCACCCTCAAACCTGGCTGTGTCTCTGCAAGGGATTGTCAGTGGGGCTGGGTGAAATTAGTGCTGCTGGAAAGAGCTGCAGGACCAAGGGTGTCATTGGATGGCAGGGCTAAAGAATGGTTGGATAGCAGGCAGGTCTCAACCCCTCCTAAATATTTATGTGCTTGTTACTTGTAAACTGCGCTTCTGTTGCCATTAAGTATTTTGAGTGAAATGAAGCACTTGTTCAGCATTTTCCTCAGCTAGAATACATATTTAAATAGTTGTCAGCTTTTTCTTCAGCAACATCCATTAGGGACTTTTCTCCTCATTTTCTCATTCCCAGACTTAGAAGACAAGCCCTCCTAGAGGTACCTTTCTTTTACAATCATTTAAGACATGTAGGTTAATTGGTAAGCATGTTTTGGTGCTAAGTGTGTTGATGATTTCTGGATGCCTGTGATGTGGGGTATCATTTTCACAGAATGACATGTTGACCCTTTCCTCTCATGTCACAGGCAAGTGGGACCTCGCTAACCCTGATCACTGCCTTGTAGCTTACAGGGAGAAATCTTTCTTCATCCACCTGGAGCACTTGTATTTGTTCAGGGTAGAAAAAAGAAAGGCAACTTCGCCACTGTCTGGCATGCAGGGGTCTTTGCCATCAGTTGTGTGGTATTTCCAATGTTTTATTGCAAAACAAGATTTCTTTTCATGCCCATTTGTAAAAATTGTTTAATGAGTAAGATTTGATTATAGATATTTTTAGAGTAGTTGTCAAACCTGCTTTAGTTGCCTCGTGTGTTGTAATGATGAAAAGTCATTTGTGGATTATCTTCCAGAGGACTTGAGTGATGATTTTTTAAAAATCTTTTATTCCTTCTGTGAAAATGATACCCCACATCACAGGCACATCTCATTTTGCTTCCTTTATATGGGACTTTTTTGAATGAGTGTTTGACAGTGGTAGTAATCAGTTGATGGGTTCAAACTTGCTCAAAGATTAGCATGGAGAATGTTGTAACACACACATCAAACAATAAATCAAGGTGTGGTGGATGGCTTGTGGGTGACATCCAGTTTTGTGGATGGCTCATCCTCATTGGACATGAGAGCTGTGGAAAGTCAAATATGTTTTAGAGGGTCTGCTGTCTTCTCAGTGATGGATGATCCCTGAACCTAACCTGAGTGAGGAAACCTCAGATGTGGGATACCTGTTCCTGAATAACCTGATAGGTTTTCCTGCATCTCTGAGGCTGGCTGTGTGTAGTCTGTCATTGTGCTTGAGGCATGTATACCTGCCAACCTTCTGTGATTTTCAGACCAGCTTTCAGAAGAGCTCAGCAGTGACACATTTTTAGTAAACTTGGTGGTTTTTCTCCTGTAAGAAGTGTTTTAAAACTAAATTGGGGATCAGCATACTCATCTGAATGGCTTTGCATGTGGATTTGCCCAGACCTGGTGTTGCTGTGAGATGAATGCTGTGACCAGAGATGTTTTCCCTCTGTTTCCCTCAGAGCAAATCGGGGCACTGGCTGGGCAGCACATTGTGCATGTGGCCTGTGGGGAGTCGCACAGCGTGGCCCTCAGCGACCAGGGCCAGCTCTTCTCGTGGGGTGCTGGCAGTGATGGACAGCTGGGGCTCACCACTATAGAAGATGCAGTGACAGTACCAAGGTAAGCATTTAACAGGGTCAGCTTTCCTCAGGGAAGCTCCTTGGAGGCGATGCTTCAAGGGTTGCGTACCTTGAGAGGGTTGCTTTCTCTGAGTGTGGTGGGAATAGGATCCTTCTCATGTTGGGATGAAGGTGATTCCTTCTCCTTTTCACTGCTGTTCTGATGCTCCCTGAGCACTGCAAGTCCTCAGGAGGTTAGGGCAGGACAGACCTGCCCATGGGGAGTTGAGGTATGGAAGAGAAAATTGGAGTGTGCTTAGCTTCCTTCGTGAAAAATGCCACAATGTTATGTACAGAAGAAGGAGGTGCATGAAGGAGGACTCAAAAGCAGAAATGCTGTTTGTACTTCACAGTGTTTTATCATGCTGTGTTAACATCAGAAGCAGTCTGTCATTTGGTCTGCCACTGCAGATCCAGTGCAGAGCAGAAGTTTGGGACATCTCTCTGGGATGTCTGTCATTGTTGAAACAGTATTTAAAGGAAGAGTTTCGGTTACAAAAGATAAATGTTTGAGCTGAAGGGGTCTGTGGGAAGACAGTCCTTAACTTGCATGTGGTTCTGGTAAAACAGAGACAGGCTTGCATAGCAATGTGATAGTGCCATTTTAAAAATAACATTTTTGTGGAATAACTTGAACCTTTGACATGCTCTTCTCTGTACAAAGCACTGAAGAGGGTTTGGTGCTGTAACTCATTGGAACTGCTAGGCCCATAACAGCATGAAAAATGTCAGTGCCTGAAAAAGAATAGTGAGAGAGACACCAAGACCCAGCTATTTTCACCATTTCCAGATGGTTGGATTCAGTGTTATAGCAGGAAATGTAGCTGAGTTACTAGTCAAGTGTGTAAAGGTCTCCACAGATTTGCATCTATTATGTATGGATCTGTATTACCTTCAAGACTCTGTTCCTCAGTCTCAGAACCCTAGATTGTGTGTATATGTATACAACAAATATCTACAACAAATATCTACAACAAATATCTGAGTGGAAATTGTAATTTTTGTCTAAGGTGATGCTGTATTTGTGGACACTTGTTCTAAAATAGTGTTGTCATCTTTAGGTTGATAAAGAAATTGAACCAACAGACGATACTGCAGGTTTCCTGTGGAAATTGGCATTGCCTGGCTCTGGCAGCAGGTACGGTAACATTTGTTATTAATTACCAAAATTTGTGCTGTTATTTTGCACAGTGTCCAAGATTGCGTATTTTTGCATAATAAATCAAGGACATCCCATGTCTTGACTGCTTTTGGGCCAACTGAGATGCTGTAAAATGGATCAGGATGAGGAAGAGCTTTGCCAAACTGTGAAGAAAGAAAACATTACAGACCACCCACTATTTCACTGGTGAATGATGGCAGGAACACTTGAAAGCTTTCCATCTTGATTTAGAAAAATGTGTGTAATTAATTTCTTTGTGCTGGAATTTTCCTTGGCTGTTACTCTTTTGTGTGAAATATATACTTTTTTTTTGGTTTCACTGTTTGTTACAGCAGTTGTATTTTGTATTTTGCATTTAGTTGCTTGTGTGTTTATTTGCCTGATGGCTTCAGGCTTTGCTTTTTTTAAGCGAAGAATGTCTTTCTTGATTTCACTTTATTTCTCTTCATGATGAGGTTTGGGTGGGAGCGAAGCCTCCAGAACTGTTTCTTTTTAATTTTGGCAAACTTGCTTCCCTGTTGTCTAGCCTTCACTCACCATTCTCTTTCTTTCCTTGTTTCAGATGGCCAGTTCTTCACATGGGGGCAGAACAGCTATGGTCAGCTGGGCTTGGGCAAAGAATGTCCTTCCCAAGCCAGTCCACAGCGTGTCAAGTCTCTCGATGGGATCCCTTTGGCTCAGGTTGCTGCAGGCGGAGCCCACAGTTTTGCTCTTTCTCTCTCAGGAGCTGTGTTTGGCTGGGGGAAGAACAGCTCAGGACAGCTGGGACTAAGTGATGAACGAGGTATGAAAATTATGCTCCCAGGTGGAAGATGGATAGACTCCTTTGGCCTAGTGTCTCTTGTTGCATTGACAGTGTATTTTTACTGAATGGGTACATAACTCAGCAACTCCTCCTGGGATGACATGGCAGAGAAACAGTCTCTGTCTCTACAGGCTTTTCATACTTAGTAAAAACAGAGACATCCCTTTGTGGATGTTAAATTATGTGAGGAGGGTCAAAAAGAATGGTCTTTCAAGTGTGAATGTGAACATGCAAATATCAAAGAAAGTGCTCATATTCTTCCTCCCTCTTCTCAAAAATACTTTGTCCATATTTTGTTTGAAGTTGGTCGGAGCAAAGGCTTTCACTGCAGAACAGCAGGCTGATCCCATCTCCTCATTTCCCAACATGATTTTGACTGGTGAGCATCTATATGCTACAAAGAGATATCAACACAGAATATCCTAGTATTGTAAAATGTTGTCTAGTTTATTTGTTGCGGTTTACCAGACATTTAGGGCCAATGGTAGTTTTCTCAAGTGCTAGTCTAAAACGTCCAGATCTCCTCTGCTTGTTGTTTACACACTCTTTCAACTTTTTTGGATTAAAACAAATTAATGGAAGATTTTCTTTGGAGCTTCAAATCAACCTCTTTATTGTTTTCTGCATAATTCCTAAGCAGCTTTAAATATCTAGGCAAGTACTGAATATAGATGTGATACCGAGCATTCACCTAGATACCTTGTACTGTCTATAAAGTAGAGCTGAGCTAATAGAAGAGCAGCAGTGTCCTTTCCAGGTAGTTTGGCAGTTAAATGCTTCTAATTAAAGCTGCAGTTTACATATGAAAGGCTTACTTTGACACGGGGCTAATCTTAAATGAACAGAATAGGCATCAGCTTGTGGGGTGGTGCTGGCCAGGGATCATATTCTGCTTCCCCCTCAGTGCCTGGCATTGTAGTAAATATGTGCTATTTATGGAAAGTGAATCATGGTAAGACAGTGTGAACTATACTTGTCAAACATGAACAGCAAGGTCTGCAAACATGGGTATTCTGCAGCACTGTTATTATTAACAATTACGCTGTAGAGAGGAGAAGTGTCATTCCTGTCAAAAGAAAGATCAGAGTACTAAAATAGAGAAAAAAGTAAATCAAAAATATGCTCTCAATTCTATACTCAAGGAAATGTGACCATATTACTTTCAGTATCCAGTAAAAAAGCACCCTACAAATCCTTAGGTGAGAATCTTAAGAACTGGGCAACTTCTATAGCTAGGAACCTGGTTTTTTTTTGTTGCTATGAAATAAACAGCTGCTCCCCTTAATATCTGTTTTGAGGTACCTACTGCTCCTTGAAGTGCTTAGCTTTTATTTTTACTGTATTCATCCCTGGGAGAGAGACTTTAAATGATTAGGAGTGGCAGAGTAAAGGAGAAAAGCATCACTTAATGGTTGGTAGTGATTAGCCTTTGCAAGTAGGAGGATCTTCTGCTTAAAGGATGACAACAGAAGGAAAGCTGAGTATTTAAATACACATTGGGATTCAGCTTACCACGTGTCTTGCACAAGTGTCTCCCACGTGTCGGGGTTGTTCTGTATGGAAAAGGTCTAAGCAAGGTTTTGGAAACAAATATTTTCAGTCATCCCTGAGGAGTCTGAAATGGAGCATGAAGCTGAAGGTGGGTGTATCTAGGCTGCACTCACCAAATCTCCCAAACAGCAAGTGCATATTGAATTTATACAAGACAATCAACATTTGCATTCTTGCTTTGGACAAATTTGTTTGAGTCAGTCAAGTCTTTTAAGAATTCGAGGGGAAAAGCAGCAGTGAAGTACTCAAGGACATGTGGGTTTTTTTCACCACAGTTGTTAAAGTTTCCCTTATGCTCATAGACTATGTCTGAAAATCAGACTGCCAGTGCCTTTCTTGGACATGCAGGTTTGTGTTTATGAAACAGCTGCCTTATTTCCTTTGTCCTCATTGCAGACCGGGAGTCCCCTTGTCATGTGAAGCTGTTGCGGTCTCAGAAGGTTGTTTACATCAGCTGCGGAGAGGAGCACACAGCAGTCCTGACAAAGGTAAAGATGCTGACCTGGGAACCTTGGCCACTGTCTCACCTGCCTGATGGTTTCACAGTACTTTCCTGGGTAATCATAGAAGAACAAATTGATTTACCGTATTCCTTCCAATCCCCGTAAAAGACCTAAGTGAAAATATAGCCTAATTATTTATTCTGAGATTCCCTGCCAAGGTGATCCTTTGCTGGTTTTGAAGATGATGACGTTAATAATCCACAGCAATGAATAGCAAAACTCAGGTGAATTACTCAAAGAAACTAGCTTTGGGAGGAAAAAATTAACAAACACACATCCAAAGGGGTGAAAATAGTATTTTGTTGGAAAATAGAGTAATACTGTGCATCAGAATAAGATGGAAGCTAAAATAAATGTTTAAATTAAACATTAGTCACAGCATTTACGAGGGGTTTTCAGTTCCAAACCTGCTGCTTCCAAGTGGTGTATGATTTGGTGGCCAGAGGACAGGGCTAGGATTTGAAAGAGAGCTGCTCAGTTCTTGACTTGCCTCTACCACTTGGTAGGTGTTGCTTCCTGTTTTGGAGCTTCAGTGTTTTCCACTGTAAAATGAATTAAACAGCTGACTTCAGGATTCCTGTTGGAAAAATACCATTGTAGAAAACTAGTTCTGTAGAAGCTTGACTACTGTAGAGATAGCTGAAGATAATTCTCTTAGTTTCTGATGAGTAGCGAGGTAGCTTGTTTGGAAGCTGCATTAGCAGAACCCGAGTTTCCTTTCTGAGTCCTTTGAAAATCTCCATCAATCTCTGCCTAAGCTTTGGGCTCATACTGAAACTAGAGTCAGAGAGATTCTGCTGGGTTTTGGGTCCCTAAATGGAGACTGCTGTTTTATTTGCTAACAGAGTGGAGGGGTGTTCACCTTCGGTGCAGGTTCCTGTGGGCAACTGGGACATGATTCCATGAATGATGAGGTGAACCCCCGAAGAGTTCTTGAGCTCATGGGTAGTGAAGTATCCCAGATTGCTTGTGGCAGGTGAGTCCTGTGTGTAGTCAGAAACTTTCTTTGGTGGAGGTTAATGCGGATACTGAATCATGCAAATAGAGGGAAGTAGTCCTGCTTCTGCATTCTGTGTGTCAAAGCTAAATGAATTTAAATTTTACTTTCCATAAGAAATTTAAGGCTCTCTAAATGAGATGGTTTTTTAATCGAGGTTGTACCCTGCATTCTTACCTGTAAAAGATACCTTCTCAGCTTAATAATTTAAGACTTTAGAGCAGAAGCCCCTCTTGTCACAAGTTTCCTGCCTCTTTAGTGAAAGGTGAGTTAGCAGCCCTGGTGCTGTGTTGTTGCCTTTCAGCATGAGCTGGCTTGGCACATGACTAAGCTGATGCTGTGAGCCTGGTACCAGCTGCGTGTTGGCACAAGCTGCTCTTTGTCACTTCCACCTAAAGGGCTCCATCCCATAAGCTGATGCCATCAGGTGGCAAAAACTGAGCATTGGTGCCTGTGTAAAGGTGCTGTTTGACACCAGCTTTTGGCCTAGGAGAAATGAGAATAAGTTTTAGGCTGCATTTGGTTTGGTTGATGGATTTGTTTGTTTGTTCTTGTTTTTTTTTTTTTTTTTAGTTTATTCTTAAGCAAGGCCCAAACTCTGTACCCATCTCTTACAGACATCACACTTTAGCCTTTGTGCCTTCTTCAGGAATGATCTATGCATTTGGCTGTGGGACAAGAGGCCAGCTGGGAACGGGGCACACTTGCAATGTAAAGTGTCCCTCTCCTGTCAAGGGTCACTGGGCAGCTCATAATGGGCAACTCTCAGGGAAACCTGGTATGTACTGTGCTCGATCTGAAATGGCAAACGGACATAAATAATTTCACCCATGGCTGTCTAAAGACATCTTAACATTGTCCTGTGAAATTTCTGTAAATGGCAAAAGAAACCCATCCTATTGTCCCAAAGGCACTCTGGTAATTTCTGGGTAACTTTTTGCTCTCTCTGTTAATGTGTGCCATCTTCCTTTGTCTTTTTATGGCAGAGGTCAGCATTTGGCACTCTTGAGACTTCATGAAATTATACTAATATTGTGTTCCAAAGGCTTTGTTCTCTCTTTAAAGCCCGTATTTCAGTTTAAAAATGACAGATTTCCTCTCCTGTGTACCTCTCATGAAAGTGCTACAGTGCTTGAGTTCCAGCTGATTTCAGCTGGGCCTGCAAAGGACTCAGGTGCTCCTTGTAGTTGAACTGGCAGTGAAAATGGGAGGGGGAAGAGCACGAGTAGGGACTTGAATTCATCAGCCTCTAACACAACCGAGTCTTTTCTCCCACAGATGCCTGTAAATACCACATTGTTAAACATATCTTCTCTGGAGGAGACCAAACATTTGTGCTTTGCTCCAAATACGAGGTAAACCAAATAAAGTATCTTTTCAAGTCTTCTCCCCTATCTCAGCACTCACAACAGAGCTTTTGTTTTTGCTAAAATCTTCTGAAATGGAAGTGTTGCTTTGGAGTCCATTCAGCCTTACAAACCTTACCAGCTCTGACAGTTGTTACAGAGATGTACAACTTCAGTGGCTGAAAGTTGCCTTTCTTTAGAGGCGCATCAAAGCCATTGGGAAGACGCTGATTCCAATTTAATCAGAGGGGAGGGGCTGCTTTCCACCTGTGGCACTGGCTTCTGTGTGGTTGGTGTGTAGGGCCATCAGCCACATACACTGGGATTTTGTGAAGCGGTGCTGGATGAAGGGCTGAATGCTGAATTGGTTTTCCTGCTTCTGTCTTCTTTTTTCTCTCAAGAAGCATTTGGGATAAACTTTTGAGGCATGAAAATAGGTCTAGAATAACTGTACTAAGCCTGTAGTTATAGCATTTAAGAGGGCTTTGGTATATCTAGGAAATGATATTTTGATTCTGATTTTTGGTTTTTCTTTTTTTGAGATGTATTTGAGGATCTTTTTTTTTCCCCCTCAGCTTTTTCATACCTTCCCTTTTGGACTTCTTAGTAATGCCACAAAACTTCATAACCAAACCTTTTCAGAGACCACACTAAAGAGGCTATCAGTTATTTATTAAAACAGAAATTATGGATAGGAAGGAATTGTTTTACAAGCCTTGTCTTTGCTGAAATCTGTATCTTCTCACAGAATTCCTTGCCTGCTGATGATTTCCGGACCATAAATGAAACACGTTACACCTGTTTAATAAATGATGAAACTATAGATGTCTGGAGGCAAAAGCTTTTAGAAAAGAACAGTTCTAATTCTGTCAAGTAGGTATTGTGGCACTGGACAAGCCTTTTGTTGAAAGTTCTATTTAATAATTTTGTTGGCTTCCGTGCCATGCTTTCACTTGAAATTTAGCAGCCTTTTCAAGTGTGGTTCTTGGTTGTGTCCAAGGGGAGAAGTTGCCAGTCACAAGGCTGCCAGGTGAGAGCTTCTGAGCAAAAGCAGAGGAATTTGAGGCTGCCTCAGCATTTCAGATGGTGGGTGGGAACTTCATTTTAACGTTGTCCTGCATTGTGTGCTTAAAATTCATGAAAAGCAGCAAGAACTTGTTAACGGACTGATTAAGTTCTTTCTCCAGTGTGCCTGCCATGAGAAGGGCAGAATAGGTGGAAAAGAGGCACTAATTCCTCCTTTCAAAGAGGGACCTTACATGATCCTGAATGAACTTCTTGCCCTCTGTGCCTCTAAAGGGGTTATCCTGACATTGTTTCTCATAGAAGGAAGGGAAAAGAGATGAAGAGATTTATTGAGGCATCCATCCATAACCGGTATCTCTGTTTCCTTTTGTCTTCCTGCTGCAAACAGTAATGTTGTTCAGATACTGTCCTCAGCCGCCTGCTGGAATGGAAGCTTCTTGGAGAAGAAGTAAGTGTCAAATTTCCAGAAGTATGGCTTTCCCTTGATGCGGACTGGAATCCCTTTGCTTCACTCACTTCTGCAGTGGGATTTGATTTTTTTTTTTTGATCATGTAGGAGGTGAGGGCAGAGAGTGTTCCCTAAAGAGGTGGGTTGTTAGAGCTGGGTAAGGAAGGCAAAGGGTCTAAGAGAGTGCACCGTGAGTGTACTGTAAGTGGCACAGATTTCTTGGAGTTGACTCAATGGTTATTCTTCCTGATGAAATAGATACCAACTTTAAAGAGAGGGAGAGGAATAGGACATTGAGGGAAATTAGAGATGCCAGGTATCTGAATAATCTCTTACCCAGCTGAGCTAGCTGGTGCATGTGAAAGTACACTTCCACACAGGCTGCTCTTGAAAATACCTCTGGAGCAGCATGGAAATGCTTTCCTTTTAGGTGACATCACATGTGGAAAGTTTTGTGCTCCTGCTTGCAAAAGGAGGAATTTCGAACAGGTGTGACCCACAGTAGGTGGTGACAAGGTTGTAAGACATAGCTGAGTCAAAGGCTGTGGGTTGGGAAGACTTGTGTTGGCTGTCTGTAAAAGCTGAGAAGGTAACAGCATAAGATGAGGAGGAGAAGAAATTTTTCTGGTGATGAGTGAATGACCTGTAACTAGGTGAAGAAAAGCTTGCTTACTCTGAGTAATCTTGGCATAATATGTTCCAAGAGCAACTTGAAAAAGAAAATAATTTGCTAATTATTTTGGTGTTTTTCTGCTTGTCCAGTGGTTTCTTCTCTAGTGTTGGGACATGTTATTGCATCAAGAGAGTTGTGTCATGTTGGTTTAAAACCCTTGTTGAGGTATTCAAGTTGTTGAGTCACCCTAAATAGTCTCATGTCTCCTTTGAATGTGGAAATGAGTCGAGTTTATGGCTTCATCAGCCAAATAGAGTCGTTCTTCCGCTTCAGTGGTGTCTTGGCTAGTGCAGGACTTAACTTCTATGGAAAGTCTCTTACCAAATGAATGATAAATTCTGAAGCCTTAAATGAGGCTGTATTTAACTATGTATCTTTATACACAAAATCTTATGTCACAGTGCACTTGATAGAAATACCCCAGTGCATCCCTCCAGTGTCCTAAGGCCATGTAGGCCTGTTTGCATTGCAGGATTAGATGGATGAGCGGCTTTTCTGTGGCTTTGTGCCTGAGCACACCCAGCACTACCTTTGCGAAGCACAGCTTGGAGTGCTCTGTACCAGAGCGTGTCCCTGGGGAGCTATTTCCAGCCTGGAGCTGGTGCTGTTATGGAAATAGCCATTCTACTACAGCAGGCTGTGTTTAGCTCCTCATGTTGTTACAGTCACACATCAAACTGACAAATGCATCCCGTCTTTAATAGCTGTCTTCCCCTTCAGAGTGTCTAATGCAGTGCTCTTAAGACAGTGAAGGAGTCCCCAGGACTGGGGACACCAAAGACTTTGATGAAGTGTTTCTCTGCAAGAATCCCAGCCCTAACCAAGGCCCGGAGGAATTCAGAAGGCAGAGTCATTGTTTCTAGTCTTAGGAATTCCCTAGTGGACATTTCTCTGTTGCTTGCTTTCAGGCCATGTCAATACACAGGCAGTGGGATCTCTTCCTTCAACTTATGCCTGTCTGTCTGTGATTTCTTTTTTAAAGAATCGATGAACATTTTAAAACCAGTCCAAAGATCCCAGGGATTGATCTGAACTCCACGAGAGTGCTGTTTGAGAAGCTGATGAACTCCCAGCACTCCATTCTCCTAGAGCAGGTATTGCACTTCTGAGATTTGGGTATTCAGAGGGGATATTAAGGCTTTATCCCTCTCTAGCATGCAAGTATCAGCAGCATTTCTGGGGAAGGGTTGTGCTGCAAATCTAAAAGCAAGACACTTAATGGTACTTCTCCTTTCACTTGGGCTAATTATGACCTCCTCAGAATGTGTCTCCAAAACTTTTATTTAAAAACAAATCTTATCTCATGGCATTTAATACTTGAATGTCTGCTGAAATTAACTCTGTGCATGTTATATTTGTAATTACTATGTGTCTATCAGGAGTTGGGTACTTTATGGTTGTATAATTTATTCTAGCTCAGAGAATTTCTTTCACAAGTGCAGAGCTGTGGGATAAAAGCATTCATGTTCCCCTTGCCACTTTTAACTATAATATTTATAGCTATGGGTTTTTTTGCTTTGGGTTTGACTTTTAAAGCAGAGTTTTACCATTTCATCAGCTCTTAAACATCAGCTACATTGTAGGTGTTCTATCATCCAGGATAAGATGTCTTTTTTGTTTTGTTTTCTCTCTAGATACTGAAGAGTTTTGAAAGCTTTTTGATTCCTCAGCTGTCCAGCTCACCACCAGATGTTGAGGCAATGAGGATCTATCTGATTCTTCCAGAATTCCCACCCTTCCAAGACTCCAAGTATTACATTTCTCTGACACTTCCTCTAGCAATGGCTATTCTGCGCCTGGATACCAACCCCAGCAAAGTGCTTGGTAGGTGTCGTTTAAGAATTGTTTTAATTTAGAAGTAAAATATAATTTCAAAGAACACTTACTAGGGAGTTTAATCTAATTTGCCTTATCTAGTTTACCCACATTCAGAGACTCAGTTCCAGATTAATTTGCATTCCTCTGCAGAAACATAGATTTTTGTATAGCATGAAGATTAAATGATCCTACTCTCTTAAATCTGGTCAGCTATTGATCACTTTAGAATACCTTTATTGTATAGGGTAAAAAAAAGGATACTAAATATAATATCAAATAATTTTGTCCTCTACAAGATGGCAGACAGACCTGTTGGTCTGTGACTATGTTGAACACTTCAACTCTTCTCCCACTTCTGAGTCTTTTAATTTCTAATATATTTTCCTGTGAGCTTATTTTAAGCTTAACAGAACGTATGCTGCTTAATGATTGTTACTCATGTTTGTTAAGGTACTACTGTGCTTGTTATCTTACTCTGTTTCTTAAGGCTATCTTGTACTAAATCTGATATTATTTATCATGTAAAACACTATGTGATGCATTCAGACCTCCAAAAGAATCACTCTAGCAAATTTATTTTGGGGTTTAGTGATTTTTTTATTATTACTCAAAGAGGCTTTGGGTCTGTTTCCTCTTCTACTTGGAGTAGTCCTCTGTGATTTTTAAGATATAGAAATGCAAAGGATTCTCAAACTTTTGCCTGTCAGACTCTAATGTTGTGTTGACACTTGAGAGAATGAATTGTTTGTTTCTAACATGATGTGATGGTTTCCTAGGCTCCAGCTTCTACTTTACTCTAGGAAGGAAGCTAATGGTCAGGGTCCCTTTGATGCCTTTTTTCTGGTCTTAAAATCAAGAGTCAAACATGGTTAGGAGGGAAAAAGGGACTTTACCTTGGTATTTATTTTAAGGATCCTTAGGTGTACTATGTCCAGGTCAAATGCACCCCAATGCACACCACAACCATGCACACCCCCAAAAGATCTGGTATGACATTATAGGTCTTACTATTTGGCATATCTGTCAAAGATTCCCCAATGAGAGGCTCGAATGAGCTCCCCTCCCCAAGGAACCTTCCCCTGGATGGTTCTATCTTAGTTTACAGAACTGTTCTGCAGAGGTCCTTCGGGTCTGGGGCACACTGATCCCTAGCTATGAAGCTTCTAAAATGTTTAGTCTCCCAGCTTGACAAACAAGTCCAAGAATGTAGCCAAAGAGCACTAAGAATACAGAAGTTGTAAAAAGGTATAACGGGTATAAAAGAAAAGGAAAAAAATTCTCATGTCATCACCTTCAGAGTAGAGTAAGGGTTACCTGTCCTTGGCAAGAAAGAAATCAGCCTCTCTAAAGAGGCTTTATCCTTTAGTGCAGATGTGCCAGGAGACACACACTGACACCTGCTAGAAAAGTATGTGGTGCTACAGAGAATTGCCCAGGCAGCTCTTTCCTCGTCACTCCTGAGAGACAGCTGTTTGCCCACAAGATCACAGTATCCTAATGCCAGATACTTGAAACAGTGGCTTGAATTGAAGGCTGAAAAACTTCAAATTCAGGCTCTCACCCTGATCAGGGTTTGGGCTGGATAATGATTGGTGTGGTTAGATGCCAGTGGAAAGGGAAGAGCTTTTCAGTTTCTGGTATTTAGATAACTCTGCCTCACTTTACTGATGCTTACAGCTAGGGCAAGAATAGGGAAGTTTTTTGGAAGAATCTTTTTTCTCAGTTGTGACCCCTGATTTAGGGATTAGTCTGGCCTTTGATTATGGTTTATATTGATGTCCTCTGCTTTCCAGATAACTGGTGGTCTCAGGTGTGCCCAAGGTACTTCCTCAGGCTCGTGGACCTCTACAAAGGTGCAGTGGTTTACCTCCTCAGTGGAAGGAAGACACTGCTGATCCCAGTCCTGTTCAGCAGCTACATTACAGCTGCTCTCAGGCTTCTGGAGAAGCTCCACAAGGTGAGAGGAAAGCCCAGGCATGTGTTGGCTCAAGCTGATTCAGTCTTGCCTGCTCTTTGCCAGCCGTGAGCTGTGTCACTGTCCACCAAGACACCACGTGGGAAAGATGTCAGTGGCTGTCCTGAGTCCAAGGTTCTTGAAGATTGTTTAGTCTGTCTCAAACGCTGCAAATAAAGTTACCATAAGGAAGGCTGCTGCTGGGCCATGCACTTTGGCATCACAAACACCTGTCCCTTGATGGTCTCCCCTCTCACTGTGTTGTTGCTGGGTAGTCTGGTTGGGGAGGAGAGGGAGCTAAAACAAGTTAGAAAGAGGTTTATCTTGATTCTTCTTGGTTTGTACTGAAATATAAGAGACTGTGTGTTATTTTGCAAGACTTTCTGGGTCCTTTTGTTGCAAGTTGTTTTAGTTGGTTTTATGATAGCAAACCTGTGTGTTACAAGAAAAATGCTGAATATATATTAAAATATGTTGAATATTTCCATCTCTTCACTAGGTGAATCAGAAGGTTAAACACGTGGAATATGATAAGTTTTATATCCCTGAGATTTCCAGCTTGGTGGACATTCAGGAGGATTACCTCATGTGGTTCTTGCACCAGGCTGGAATGGTAAGAGGTTTTATGTATAGTCATGAAATAGCTCTCCATGTTTGTCTCTGGCTGTAGATCTGTATTTTCAATATCCTTAATGAGAGTGTAATGTATTCAGTGTAGGAGCATCTGTATGTTTAGTCTCTCAGATCTGAGTACTCGGTGGCTTTGCAAATTTGACTTAAAAACAAAAAAGGCTATCAAAAGAGTTGGGGCTAACAATATTTAACCAAAGCTTGCAACAGTCTCTGTGATTATTCATGTGAATTTCATTCAGTCTTTGCACAAGGGGATTAATTCAGTCACTGGATCCTTTTAATGTAATCAAGACCTCAGGAGCCAAGTCCTGTATTCTAAAATTATAATTTTTGCCCTTTACTTCTGCTGTTTAGGCAGGTATTGTGAATAATGTAGCCAGTGATGTTAAAATGTTGCTCTGTAAGAGGAGGCAGTGTGGCGTTCTGGCTAGGGGACTGAACCAAGCCTCAAGAGATGTGGGTTCTATTCCTGGCACTTCCAGTAACCTGCTGGGTGATCTTGGGTAAGACCCTTCACCTCTTTTATGTCTCACTTTCCCATCTGTAAGAAAGGAGATAACTAAACTGAGGGCTGGAATATGCTGTGTGGGAACCCAGTGAGATTATTTAATTATAGCAAGGAAAGAAATCCTAAGTGTAAAAAAAAACCACCAGAAAACATCTGCTGAGGGATGCTGCAAGAGTAAAACCTGACTGTAGTGATAACTTTTGTGTGTGTTTTCATGGGCTTAGTAAATGTTGTGTGTGCTGTGTCCCCATCCTCTACTTTCCATCATGTCAATAGTGCTGCTTTGTGCTTTTAGTGAGCAGAACAATGAAATACTGACTTATTTATATAAGGGATAGTTAAAAATATGTCAATATGGCTAATGAGTCATTTGCATTGCAGGGGTGTTCTTGTATCACCATGTTGTGGCCTTATGGTCTCTCCTGTTTCATATGGTTTCTGCCTGAGGACTAACACAGGCTTCTGTGCCAGTCAGTCCTCTTAGTAGTGTTTGATGGTCATGTTTTGAATTAGTCTTGTGCATTTTGTTGAGAAGGAAGTTCCCATGCTTTTCTTTAAGAGGAAGAAAAATGGGTTGTTGGTCCCAATGGAGGAAAACTTTGGGTCATCTTTGGACTAGTCTGTCCAAAAAACCTACAAGACATAAAATCAAAAGAGTAAAAGATTTTCATACTTCTCTCTTTCTTTCACAGAAAGTAAGGCCATCTATCATGCAGGTAAGGTAATTGTTTCTCAAGACTCTTCTTTAAAGAAGTGCTCTGGAAGCTCTGGATAGGAACAAATCTTGCCTGCCTTTCTTGCAGGACGCTGTCACTCTCTGCTCTTACCCTTTCATCTTCGATGCTCAAGCTAAGACCAAGATGTTACAGACAGATGCAGAATTACAGATGCAGGTAATCCTTCTCTCCCCCAATTTTCTTGACACACTTCTTTTTCTCTGCCTTTTGCAATGGTGCCTGCATGGAAATGGTGTTAACTGGGAGCTGGTGGGTGCAGCACATTATTATTTCCATGATACAGGAGAGCACTGTAGCTGGAGAACTTCTTTGCCCTGGATATTGCAGAGGCAGTGCTTAGGTGCCTTTCCCTTCAAAATGCTTGTCTGGCAACATCAGAACTGCCAGATGTGCATGTGGTGGAAATTTAAAGTGTATAGAGAAGGAGTAGTTATGTATTTATGGTAAAGGAGTAAGGTAAGCCCTCTGTTAGAGGAGCTGTAGGACTGCATAAGTAGACAAACATTCAGGAAAGTGGGAACTTGTTTCCAGATTCCTGCCTGATGCAGGAGTGGTTGTTCTGACAATGAGGTGAGTGTTGTAGACCAGCTCCTGGTGCTGTTTGTGGTTGCAGGCAGCAGCTGTTGTCAGCAGCCCATCCACTCATCTGCAGTGAGGGCACAGCCCCAGGGCCCTCCAGGAGTGTGCTGACCGCAGGCGTCCAGCTCCAGCACCCTGTAGATGGCAGCCAAGCCAGCTCACAGCCTGGCCCTGGCAAGGGCAGCTGGCCTCTGTGCCAGTGTAAATTCCCCAGTGCCAGGCGTTGCTCACACAGGTGCCTTCTGAGACAGGCAAAGAACTGGGCACTGAGCCCTCAGCCAGTGCAGCTGGGTCTGGGACTAGTCCCATCCTCTGTGAAATAAGTTTGCTGAGATCCTTGGTTGTCAGGTTCCTTCAGGGTGGAAAACTGTCCTCTCAGTCACTTGTGGCTATGCTGCTAATTCCATGTCATACCCATCTCCTAAGCTTGTCTATGCCTGCTTGAGCAAGGCAGAGCAGGCTTGGCCTATGCTCAGATGCTGCAGTCACTTGCTCCTGCTCTCATTTTGTCAGCCTCTTGCATGTTTTCAGCTGCCCAGTTTTTGAGCAGTGCACTGCTGAGAGGAGGTATCAACCTTACCTTGGCAGAACAGCAGATGGGTGTGTACAGATTTTGTTGTCCTGAGAGACAGGACCTTTAGCAAGACAACTACTTAGATCCCAGGGAAACCAGTGTTCTCTGAGTGCTGGAACAGAGACAGCCTGGTCCCTGGTGGATTTCTGTCTCAGGTTTAACTGAACTTTAAACTGAATTTTCAAATGTGAATTTGCCATTTACTGTGGACAATGCATGAGAAGACAAACTAAGTGCTGCCAAAACTTAGAATGGACTTTGTGCTTTGCCCGTCTCCAGAAGATCCATGTGGATGAGGGCTTTGAATTGTGTGTGATTGGTTCCCTGGTGCTTTGCCAGATGCACTTTTCAGCTGGTGCAGGAGCTCAGCACTTCTGTACAAAGAATCATTATGATTACGCAGAAGCTTTAAAACTCTTTAAAATATGCATCACCCTTCAGGTGTCATGCAGGAACTCACACATCTTCCAATTTTTACATAATACCTACTTATCACCTCTTTTGTGTATTTAGCTTACTTATCTTATGCTTACACATTACACTATTACCTACTTATGCATAACCTATACAGTTCACTTACTTATGCTTACTTAACACAGTACTTACACATTTGCCAACTTATCCATAATACAGCAATACACATTTTACTTACTTATGCTTACTTAACACAGTACTTATACATTTACCAGCTTACCCATAATACAGCATGTATACACTTTGCAACTGCTGTACATGAAATTACACATTACTTGATTGGTCCCTTTACTTTGTCCGAGAGCTCCACACACACTTTTCAGATAATACAATTGGTTTCTTATACAGTGCAGCACAGTCCTCTTTATCTGTTCCTTGCTGTCTTGGTATTTTAGCCTTTCAGCTTCTCCTTTCCCAACTCCAATTTAGCACAGTTTATCTTTCAGTACCTTTCAGTCCTTGAAGCTCCAGATCCAGGCAAGCAGAATCAAGATGATGGCAGCAACAAAACCCATCCAGTGATCAGCAGCCAAGTTAGTCCAGGAAATCCAAACAACCAGACAGCAGAGGACAGAGAGCAGATACAAGCCTGCCCCACCTCTCTCCTCCTCTTCTTCTTCTGAACCTTCTGGCTGGGCTTAAAAACCCTTCAGGAGCTGACCTGCTACCCCTGAAGGTGGATGGCCAGCTGAAGCTGGTGAGGGAAATTCCAGCCTGGTCTCTATCTGAGGGCTCCAATAGGAATAACTGAAGATGATTTGGCTGGGGCACACTACCGTGATTCAAAACACCTTACAGCAAGCTGGCTCCTTGCTTGGTATTTTTGAAGCACTATTTTCCCTTCTGGACTCACACTTACCTGAGTGTGTTCACACTGAGTTTCTTGATTCAGTAAACTGAGCATGAATAAAGCCTCTTCTCCCTACCCACCTGCCTAATGTAAAAAAACAATGTTCAGGGATTTGATCTCTGTTCCTCAAATGTGGTGAATTGATCAGTGGACTCAAAAGTGTTGGTGTGGGAAATGGGGGAGCAGGTAGGCATACAGGCACACACACAGGGATGCCTTAGGTGATGCCTCTCAAGGCATCACAATACAGAGTGAGCATGGGATTCTTGAACCCTGAGGAAACCAAAAAAGGAAGAAAGGAACACCAGTCGTGGTTGTTAACTGCTTTCCTTTCATAGGAAGAAAGAAGCTGAGCTGTGGCTGCTTTTCACTTCTCTTTTATTTTCAGGTTGCGATAAACGGTGCAAATTTGCAGAATGTCTTCATGCTTCTCACCCTGGAGCCTCTGCTGGCCAGAAGCCCTTTCCTGGTACTTCATGTTCGCAGGAGTAACTTAGTTGGTGATGCTTTAAGGGAGTTGAGCATCCATTCAGACATTGATTTGAAAAAACCTCTCAAAGTAAGTTTCCTCCATATCTTTAGCACCCTCATGTCCAGCAGACATTTCTGCAGCCTTTCAGCCATTTGCTTTACCACTACCACCAGCGTGCAGTAACTTCTCCATAGGCAGAGCACACAGGAACAATTGATCTAGTCAGTGCAAGGGCTGAGTCTTTTTTCTGACTCCAGGAGTGCTTTGGCAGTGAATAGTTTACAAGAAGGCAAGCACATGATTTACTCTCTTTTCCTGTTGTGTCGAGTGTGCAAGAGCCAGGAGAGGAAGCATTTTATGATGTTATGCAGTCTCTGTTTTGCCCTTTTGCAGGAACAGGCTATTTACAGTAGGATGTGTTCTATCTCTGGGAGATTGCCACAATCTTGAGTAGCTACTGTCGTGCTGCTGCTTTTATTGTTGGGAAGACAAGTGGTTATTTGCATAAGTAGTTAAACATTCTCAAAATATCAGATTTGCCACCTGTGTTCCACTTCAGTCCCCACAGGCAGAGCACTGAAACAAGCTTGTGGGTTGGCATGGGTTTGGGCATGTTGGACAAATTGCTTTGCATGGCTCCCAGTTAGAGAGAAGTCTGATTCACTCAGTGTCAGCTCTGCACCCCTGTCACTGGCCTGCTTTTTTTACAGGTGATCTTTGATGGTGAGGAAGCTGTTGATGCTGGAGGAGTGACGAAGGAATTTTTCCTCCTGTTGTTAAAAGAACTGCTCAACCCTATCTATGGCATGTTCACTTACTACCCAGAATCAAACCTGCTGTGGTTTTCAGACACGGTAAGCCCTTGCCCTCTATAATTGCAACTTTTGATATGCTGCATTTAAATTACAAGGAAGCTAGTGGCAAACTATGGGAAAGAAATGAAGAAATGTTCTTCCTCTCATTTTCTACCTGTAATACAATGTGAACTCTATTTTCAGTTAGTGTAAATAGATACATTAACCTTAGCAGAATGGTGATGGTTGTGCCTGTTAAGGAGTTGGCTCTCTCTCTTTATTCTTATGCCCTAATAAAACTCGTACTAAGGGTCAGGTGACAGGTTATAGAACTCTTGTTATCATGAATATGATGGTCATGTGCTGTTTCACAGAATGAGAGGTTTAGGTGGTAATGGCATTAAGAGTTTTGTGCCTCCCTTGCTGTTCACATGATTGCAGCCAATCCACTTAGTCATGCATCACTATCACCTTCAGGATCTAAAGTTGTTAATGCTTTATGTGAGGAAGCTCTAAGCAGCAAGAGACATGGCTTGTAGTGGAAGGTTGTTGGTTTTGGAAAAGTATGGAGTGCAAGATCTGTACTGTCAGATGGCTGGAGATGGTGGTTTATGTCCTTTTCTTCACCCTCAGAGGTAGCAAGATTGGAAATGATGTTGCCAGTCTTCCCTTAAGGTGTGGCTGTCCTGGTTGGGAGGTTACAAGGAAGCAAGTGGCATGATACCTTTTGTAACTTGTAAACAGTATTGCAGAGCACTCACTCCTGATGTCAGTGCTACAAAACAAGTCTTTTGACACCAGGAGTTACGACAGTGTAAGCACTGAAAATGAGTGGTGTATTTGGAACATTTAACAAACGTGGGCAGCCAGTCTGTGACTGACACAGCAGTGTGAGAGTCAATATGTGAAGAACAGGAGGCCTGTGCTAGCATCTCTGCTGGTGTATCTGCATGGGTGGCACTGTGCTGGTGCAAAAGATTTTTATAGAAAATAGGATGGGTCATAGGGAGAGGATCGTTAACACATTTTCTTGCAACACATAGATAGTAAACACTGAAGCACTGTTAGTGTCTAATGCAGAGGTATTTAAAAAGGAATTAAAAGGCAGATAAGGTGGAAAGCTGCTGTTTCCACAGCTGATCATGGCTTATAAAAGTAATAGAGCATGGTTTCTGAAGCTTCATTTCCATGCCACACACCAGCAAGGAATTTACAAGCAAAGTGGCACCTCATGGGGGCTCTCTGACTTTGTCCCAGTTGGAAAAGCAGGGTCTGGCTTCTTAGTGCATGGAGGAAAGGGTACTGTGCATTGCACCAGTGACAGTGTGTCTCATCAGGATTTCTCTGTGTGGTTTTGCAGTGTTTTGTAGAACACAACTGGTTTCACTTGATTGGCATCATATGTGGTCTTGCAATATACAATTTCACAGTGGTAGACCTTCACTTTCCCTTGGCTCTGTACAAAAAGCTCTTGAACGTGAAGCCCTGCCTAGAGGATTTGAAGGAGCTATCCCCTACGGAAGGAAGGTATGAAAATCAAAATTTGCAGCTTTTCTGGGAAGGTAGATCATCCAGCTAAGAATAAGAAGTGGCAGACTAGGTAAAAGCTGATCAATAAGACACCGCCTGATCCTTTTGAGTGACTGATTGATTTGGGTGACTGTGGTCCTAGCAACACATATGAGTGGGTGGTGAATTTTGTGTAAGACTTCTCTTCCACAGCCTGTTGGATCCATCTGCTTAGGCTCTTACCCTCCTGGCCCACAGAAACTGAGTGCCAACACAGCCAGAAGACACATGCCACACCCTCCTTTGAGAACAGGGCTGGAAGCCTGTCCCTGCCTTGTGTGGTTGTATGCATGATCCCAGATCCCAGCCTCAGCCCTTCCCCTTGAGCCAGGCTCAGGCTAGCAAGCAGGGAACTGTGTGTAGCACTGTGGATTGTCCCATCCATGAACTAGAGCAGTTCTGACCTGCTCCATGCCAGGAAGAAGTTGAATGGAGTGAAAGATTTACTTTTTCTGAGTGGTGTATTGAATCTTTTCTACCTAATTGCATAGGGATACTGGTTCCCCCTGACACCAGGAACTTAATATCTCGCTGTCTTATCTCTGTTTCTGAGTTTCCATCTGATTCATCTACACAAAGTGACAGCTGTATTTATCAATAATGAGGTAAAATGCCAGGAAGACAGTAGTAGGATTTTGGGGGGTAGCAGAGTATTTTCTGTGTCTTCCTCTACTCCCTCAGACCTTTGTGTGGTGATGACATAGAATTAGAACTCAAGAACTAGAAATGTAATTCTGTTCCAAGGCCAGGATCGTTAAAGGTGATCCATGAACTAGGTAGACATGGACTGTACTGATAGTTTCTGTGGACTGGCATTTAGCCTGCTTCTAACAAAGCATCTCTTTATTTGAGGTGTATTTCTTTCTTACCTCTTCTGGTGACTCAGATTCTCTCTCTTGCAATCCTACTACCTAGATCTATATGATGCTGTTTACTTCTGCTGAATTTGTTTTCCCTGTTAGAGGTATGGCTTTTTAAATCTCTGATTATTATTTTTTTTTTCATTTTTTTCCTTACTTGTTATTTAGGAGTCTCCAGCAACTTTTAGATTACCCCGGGGACGATGTGGAGGAGACGTTCTGTTTGAATTTTACAGTAAGATTTAACATTTAACGTATCAACTCTTTGATTACTGTGGTACAATTGAAGCCCATCTATATTTTCATGTGTGTTGTGGCTTATTCCATATGCCTATAGGACACAGCTCGTGCTAATGTTAAAATGTTCTTTGCTGTAACTCCCTTCTTCTTTTATGTTTATGTGGTCCTGAAAACTGAGCTTAAGTGGAGTGGTTTTTAAAATAGCCTTGTTGTCACTGTTTAAAGACCTGATGCTCTTAACATATTGTGAGTGATGGGTTCATCTTGAGCTGGATCATTTCTTGACTCTCTGTCCAAGGCCTGCCCTGGGGTAAAAACAACGTACCATGAAACTGCTCCACAGTGTAAAGAACCTTGCTGAGCAAGGAGAATGGTGCCCATTTCTTTATTTCACAAATGAAAGCACATAAACTCTCTTAGATCAAACTTGCCTCTGGAGTGAGTCAGACCTGCATCTGACTGTGTCTCCTGCAAGACAGAGCTGTAATTTGGGATGAGGTAATGAAGCCATACTGATGATAATGCAGTCTGTATTAAAAAAAAGGATACCTTTAAAGTAACTAAACAGACTTTTCTCCACATTGTTTTTCACACATAAGGGCCTCTTTTGTCTATCGCAATATGAAAATTGACCCTTATGCATTTCTTTCAGGTAACCAGTTACTGCACAGAGTGTAGGTTTGTACTGGTGTTATCCTAGGCTGGCAAAATCAGGAAGATGTCAGTGTCATTTATTCTTCCAGTGAGAGAGGATGAATTAACCTACTGAGTTTCTGTGAAAAAAAGGTTTTATTGTCAGAGCTTGTGGGCTTAGTTAAAAACAGGTTTTTAGTTATCCACCTCTTGGGGTTTTTTCCCCAAGAAGTTCACCTAAAATAATTATTATTCCTTTCTAAGTTCACATGTATACTTAATAGCAATCCTACAACAAATGTAGGTGATGGAGGGTGATGAAGCACACAGGGTACTTGGAGCAGAGAACAGAAGTTTCTGCACATACTGTTTTCTCTGGCCCACTCTTTACATCCCAGTCATCAACTCTGAAAGGAGACTCTGTCTTTCTTCTAGGCATATACCCCAAAAAATACTTCTGGTAAAATTAATTTCCTGGTTTTGTACAGATCTGCAGGGAAAGCTATGGTGTGACAGAGCAGAAGAACCTGATTGAAGATGGAGATAAAATCCTGGTGCAGAATGACAACAGGCAAGTGGGGCACCTGTAGGGATGGACTCTTGTTTGTGGTTAAATCAAGGTGCCACAGAAACCCTGTCTGAGGGGAAATGTGGGGGGGATTTAGCAGTCACTGCCAAAAAATTCTAAGACCAGTTGTTCACAAGTTGCTGGGCACTAGTGGCACTTGAACAAAAATCAGGTTTTCATAATCTTTCCACCAATGTTTGGAAAATGTACTGTGCACTTGGATTGACATCTTCCCTATAAAAGACCTCTGTATAGACCCTTGGCAGTTTTCTCATTTTAGGCAGATTGGAGCATGATTTTGGCCCAGGTTAATGTCCCTGGTGGCTCAGAGAGGAACTGTACATGAGCAAGAAAACTGAGCCTGGCAGACTTGTTTGTACTCCTAATTCTGGGGCCGGAAATACTTTCCTTTGAGCATGGCCTGACCCCCATCCCTGATCACAGCCAGAAGGACCTGCTGTACTTGGATCCGTTTCCATTTGACTGAACACCCCGGAGTTATTACTAGCACAGTTACCATTCCCCCCCCCCTTTTTTTTTTGTCCAGCTGCTGAACTATTTTCTTCCCATAATCTTGTAATTGGATTTCTACAAATGCCTTTATTACTTGAAGCAGTGTTCACATTCTTTCTCTGCTGGCAAAACATTGTGATCCAGTCACTACTCAGCAGCATGGTTAGGGACTTGTACTAGGATTGCTGAAGACCTTGCTGGCAAGTCTGAAGATGAAGTAATTTCCTATTAATCTGATTATTTGAGAAGGTTTTGAATGTGTCTAAAGCTATTGCTGTAGCAAAAGCTTTGCCTGTGTTACTTTTTACCTACTTTACTACTGCCCAAAATGGTGCAATTACACAGTTAAAGAGCTGCCTCCCTGCAAAATGCACATGGAGATGGAGCAGGATTAATTCTGCCTCCCTGCAAAGAGAAGATGGACTTCAGGTGAAACAGAGGAATGTTTAATCTACCCCTTCAACAGTGGAGGAAAGATGAAAATGCCAGTGAGAGAACCCTTTAGGTTTTTGCGTTGGGCATGTACACTCAAAAGAAAATCAGCCTTTTTTTTACTGTATGCCATAGAGTACAAAGAAACACAGATTTTAGCTGAAAACATTTGGGAAGAGCACCAGGGCTAACTGCTGGAACTGTTTATTAAGTCAGGATAGGATACAAAGGAAGAAAATCCTTAAGGAGAAAGGCTAGTGTGTAGTTCCACCGGCTTAACATTCCAAAATTCAATTGCTTCATCCTGACTGGAGTTTTGAACTCAAGCTAACCTCTAAATCCAAGTCTAGACACAGTTGTCAATTTACCTTAGAGTGCTGAATGACTTCCTTTACCTGTACATTGAGAGGCCAGGGACCAATTTGCTGCCCTATGGCCTGAATAGTTTGTTGTGTGCATAGCTGTGGGCACTGCCCTTTCCCATGTGAGGAAAGTTCATTGGGAACTGGGGAATGCACAGGATTGCTGTAACTGACAAATGCAGAGTAAGAAATGCCTGCATTTTCCCTTTCTCCTTTGGAGTTCATAAAATGCTCTGGATGCAGGGTTCATGACTGTAACAGCCAGAGAGGAATTAAGCAACAGTTAAGTGCTTAATCATCTTGGATTTCCCTAATGCTCAGGTGACTGTGGGGAAAATGACAATAAAACAAATGCACTGGAAAATAACTCCCCTTTTGGTAGATGATTTCTTACTCCAAGTGTTCATTTTTGTTAGTCTTTTTACTTCCTCACCTGTCCCTTGCTGCTTTTGCATAGTGTATGTGATGAGAATTCCTCCACCAAAAGGCCAAAATATTTCTTTCAGTGATGGAGAACCTGGGGGACCTCCCATGCTGCCACTGCCAGGGAATAAGCAGACATGTGGTGGCACTTGCTGCTGAACACTTTGTCCACATTGCAGTGACTCGGTGAGAGAGGGGCAGTGGGTTGAGCCTGCTGGAGACTCATGTTTGCAGAACATTTTACAGGCAGAAACAGGGAAACTTGGCAGAGCTACTGCCAAGGCATGTGATTAAAAGTGCTTTCCTTTGCCTGCTTTCTCTCAATGCATTAGGGAAGAATTTGTCGAAGCCTACGTAAATTACATCTTCAACCTCTCCATTCAAGAGTGGTACACGGCCTTTTCTACTGGCTTCCTCAAAGTGTGTGGTGGGAAGGTCCTGGAACTCTTCCAGCCCACAGAGCTCAGGGCCATGATAGTTGGAAACAGTAACTACAACTGGGAAGAATTGGAGGAGGTAAAGCTTCCCTCTTGTACTTTTTTTTTTTAGCACAAGTGCCAGGATTGTGCAGTTGCATGAGATGGGCATTAGTCTGTGTCAGGAGATTGGATAAGCCACAGATGCATTTTCTTTCTTTTTATGCTCCCTGTACACCTTGCTGTCACTCACAGGAAAGGTCTGTCACTGTGCTGGCCTGCTACAGATAAAGCTCAGGGAGGAAATTCAGGATGAGGAAGGACAGGGAGAAGGACTCCCATTTGTTTTTTTTAAGGATGAAGTCTAAGACTGAAGGGAGGAGACAAAGGGTCTTGACCTATAGTAAAACTCCATTGCACAATGGCAAAAGGTACACAAGGGTTCAAGCGGGAGTCTGAACACCCAGAAAGGGTTGTATCCTCTCAAAATCCATAGACCAACAAGTTACACACAGTGCAGAACGTGTGATCCTATTCATGAGTTCAGCCTGTGAACAGGCATTCCAGGATTGCTCTCCACACTTGTAATTAGCTGAAAAGCAAAAGCCTAATGTCTGCCAAAGAGCTCTTGCCAGATCTTTGAGCTATGCCATTGCCAATCACCCATCCTGTGTTCCCTTTTGAAGCTGTCAGGCATTCATCTGATGTCAGGTACTAGAAAAGATCAGGTCTGGCTTCTGCCTAAGCTTTGCTTTCTAGTGCCAACTGAAAATGTGGTGTTTGGTTTTTAATAGAGCACTGTCTATAAGGGAGACTACACGGCCACACACCCAACTGTGAGAATGTTCTGGGAGACCTTCCATGCATTTCCTTTGGAAAAGAAGAAGAAATTTCTCTGTAAGTATCTTGCAGTGGTGCAGAATCTCCTGGAATTGAAGACTCAGGTGGGAGTGGCTGCAGAGCTTCATTGCAATCATTAAGTTGGGTGATACAGTGGGAGTGGCAGTATCTGCTAGTCAGATCTGGGGTTTCCCTCTGTTGTGTTTTTTTTCTCCCTTCTGTCCTGGGTAGCTGGCTCTAGGTGGCCCTTCTTGAGAGGGGCTTGGCCTCAAGGACCTGTAGAGGTCCCTTCAACCTCAGCCTCTCAGACTCTGACTGCTGGGAAGATAAAGGCCGGTGTTTGTACCCAGCACTAGCCTTGCTGTTCTGCAGCTCCCCTGGGAGCCAGCCAGGCCCTGCCTGGAGTCCAGTGCAGGCAGGTGGGGCTGAAATTTGCCTGTGGGTGCAGCCCTGGTGGGAGGTGCCTCTCCTGCCCCCGCTGCCCGGCCTTCCCTGTGCCTCCCGCAGTGTTCCTGACGGGCAGCGACCGCATTCCCATCTACGGCATGTCCAGCCTGCGCATCATCATCCAGTCGACGCCCAGCGGGGAGCAGTACCTGCCCGTGGCTCACACCTGCTACAACCTGCTGGACCTGCCCAAGTACAGCAGCAAGGAGATCCTCAGCGCCCGCCTCGTGCAGGCCATCGACCACTACGAGGGCTTCAGCTTGGCCTGACCCCACGGGGCAGGCACAGACTCTCGGGTGCTGAGCAAGAGAACGATGGGCTTGGGCTTTATTTTTGTAAGGGAATAGATCTGAACATTTTTGGGTTTTTTTTTTTGGGGGGGGGGTAAATATTAATAATAATAATATAGAGATCATGCAGTCTCAGCCTGATGCTGCCAGCATTTTATGGGGCTTCAGCAGAGAGAGGCTCTTGCTTTGAATTTTCTTAGCTGCTGAACAAAACCAGTTCAGTGGGCATTTCTGTTGTTTCCCCTCCAACTTGACATCACTGCCCTCTTGGCAATTCCTTGTAGTTTGCTGTTAATGCCCCCATAACACACACACTCTTACCTCTCCTTTTAATCCAGCTGAGATATTTTGATGTCCCTTGCATTTAGGGTATGGTGGAAACTGAGGATGAAAGAGCAGTCTCCTCTTTGAAAAGCTGTGATTTCCCTCTGCCCTTTTTTCCTCCCTTTTTAAATGCAAGCTGGTTCTTGCTTGCTCTGAATGGAAATGTCTCCTCTGCCCTTTGGTCCTTGGTGGATGGTACTGGGCTGGCATGTCATTTGTGACCCCAGAGTGGTGCATTAGTGATGTGTCTCTTTGCACCAGGATGTCTCATGGAAAATACGGTGGTTTACAGAGGTTGGCTTGTTTTTCCTCACTCATCTTCAATCTTGTTTTCAAGCTTCTTGAAGAAGCCTCAGAGGCCCTCTGGAGCAGGGTTTGTGTTCAGGCTTGTGGAAGGACAAACCGTACCTGTAATAGCAGGTTTCTCTAAATACCCTCCGTGTGTTGTTTCTGTCCTAGCAAGGCTGCAGTCTGCGTGGTTGGGCAGCCCTGTTTTTCCATCCCAACAGCCCTGTTTTTCCAATACAAGGTGAGGTGGTTGCTTTTGCTGCTGCCACCTCTGTCCAGAGGAGTCGTGTGTGTGGATGTGTGTGCAGGGGTGCGTGAATGTGGGAGGTGTGTGCAATCTCTCCAGTCTTATCAGGTCAGGTCAAAGAAAGGAGGAGGAGATCCCCACTTGAGTGATAGCTCCCTGCTGGGAGATAGGTTTGATCTTTGCAAATTAGGGTTACTTCACTTTGCTGTTTGAAAGCAGCCCTCTCTCTTGGCAGCTTTTTTGCCAGGGGGCCTGAAGGACAACCTGTATGAATTAGACTGAAAATGTAGAAGAATCACTACCTAAATCTATCCTGTATGACTGGAGAGCTTTTGTCCTCTTTTCTCAGTCTCACTGCCCCATTAAGCAAAGTTTGAATGATTTTTCTCCCTTCCCCCCTACCCTGTTTCAGGTCTTGATGTAAATCTCATTTTAAGCCTAGGGTGGTTTTGACATTGACTTGTTATTAGGACATAGTATTTATGCATCATGTTCAATTTACAGTATTGAACTTTGCACCTCGTAACAAAAGGTTTTAGGCTTCTGGGTTTGTTTTTTTTTTAAAGACAAGCTGTGGGCTACACAGAGAGACCCCCAGCCTCTTTGTAATGCAGCATTGAAGACAAATATACAATTATATCAAATGTTTATTTTCGATGTGCGTGTACATAGTACAGTATTATGCAATAAATTTGATGTTTAATTCTGATGGAGTGGCTGCCTTGCTGTGTGGGGAAGCAAAGGAGAATCTGCTCCAAGCACCAGCACTGCCTCTCCCCTTGTCCTGTCTCAAAGTCATGCATGTCCTCCTTGGGAGAGCTTGGACTTGAGAGCAGCCCTCAGTCCTTCCATCCCTCCCTTTCTCCTCCTTTCATCCCTCTCACAAAGCAGCAGTGCCTTTTCCTCATGGCAGCAATGGCCACCAAGGCTTCTCCATGTGTGGCAATGGCCACCAAGGCTTCTCCATGTGTGCAGGCGGGTGGCTGTGGCTTAGGGAACCCTGACCACCTGGGGGATCAGCCAGCAGTGTGACCTCATGGTGCTGGCCTGGCTCCCCAGCACGGTGGGACAAAATTCAGTACATGCAAATGTAATTAAGTCAGGGGCTCAGATGCCAGCTGTGAAGAGGAATTTTTCTACCAGAAAGTTAAGAGCAAGTGCAATACTTCCATCCCTGTATGGTAAACATAAATGCATATGTGCTTAGACACATATATTGCATTTCTGTTTAGCTGGATGGATTGTATGTACACACAGGAATGTGCACATATCCTCCTACATACAACATAGTGTGTGCACATGACTGTGTGATCTGTGTTGTGTAATTGCATAAGGTCTAGGTACTGTTGTATCGAGTGTGGACAGTCTGTATCTCGTATATAGCATGTTGCATGGTTGTAGATAACATGTATTACACTACAGAGGTAAGTGTGTATGTTTTATACAGTATATAAATGCAAAATCGGTGCATATTTGTATTTACACATCCATCACACATCTCTCTGCCAGTAGCAGGTGTCAGCCCTGTTCAGCTGAGGAGGAGAAGGCAGGAGAGGCCAGGGCTGTTGAGGACTTCATGAGCCACTTTATTGAACTGGGCCACCCTTGGCAGCATCCCACACAGAACAGAAGCTGTCACCAAACACCTGCAGCCAAAATAGTTGTATTTTCTTATTTTATACAAAATACAAAGTGTACACCTAATGCTTCTCAATCAGTTCATGTTAAAAAGGATACCACAGATTCAGTTTGAAGTTGCTTACATAAATCATGTAAACAGAGCCCTGAGCCCAGAGTCACTGAGGTGGCATTAGCTGAGGAGTGCACTGGCTGCATGATGGCATTCACGAGTTGCTTTCGTACAGCAAATGCAGTCTGAAGAAAAGTGATTATTAACAATTTTTTCTTTCAGTCAGGCACCCACACCCACTCTGGTACTAGCTTCTGCACTCAGCCAACCCAAACATTTGCTATACAATTGGTATTTGCAAAATTATGTATTATTTGATGTATATACATAGCCATTATTCTAGGAGACAGTTCCCTACATGCATGTGTGTCCAAAGGGAAGCACAAGGATCATACACTTGCTGACCATCCAAGGTCCAGCACGTGTTCCACTCTCCATGCTGTGAGTGACCATGCAGGTTCGTGAGACTTGTCTGCCCCCTCTGAAGAGCTGGAGATGTCAACCCACTCCAATGTCCAAGGACAAGAGCTTTTTGCAAGTTTTCCATGAATCTACTAAATGTGGAGCACCAAGACATGCAGGGGGGGTCAGGGGTGGGCTGTCCAGTTTGGGCTCTCAGCCAATTCCTGTGTCTTGCACCTCAAGCAAAGGGCCTCCGACTTCACATGCTGTGACAGTCAAAGGCAACACAACCTTGGTGAACACCTCAGGGAGAAACAGGAGGAGCCCAGGAAATCCTGCTCAGCAATCAGCCTGGCTTGCCCTCGTGCATCTGGGCTTGTCGCTCTCAGATGTAAATGCTGCAAGCTCTGACTATTAGCACAATTCATTATGCCCCACTTAGTCCCCTTCACCCAACTGTGGGCTACTTTGTACTTCTCCAGATATTGGACTCACTGCAAACATTCTTTTTGACTCAACCTGTAACAATTTTGGTCTGGTTGCTCATCTCAGTAGCAGCAGGCAATCCCTGAGTTGTCAATCCCAGCTCCAAAGATGGTGCCTCAGGCTGGAGGATGGCTGGCAGCACTTACCCTCTGAAACTTGCACACACCAGGAATAACACCCAGTCTATCAGCAGAATGATTAAAAGAAAAATGCTTTAATTTCACCACCTGTAACAGGAGCATCCATTATTCAACTGTTTACTCAGCAGTAAATAGACTAAAACCAAATGCAACTTGTAAGAATGACAAGTTTTCCCTCTACCTTTCACTCCTGCAATCTTACTTTGTACTCAACCCATTCATGGCCATCATTTACATTTTAATGATTTATTATAGCACAGTATGGTAACACAGACACATGTCCGAGCTGGCCGCTGGGGATGGGAAGCCCAACAGACCCTCTTGCCATCCTACAGCAGACAGCTTGTTCTAGTGACATGGAAGGAGGCTGTCTTACACTAAATAGCTTATTTATATCACATAAAGTACAATTTTGTACAGTACTTCACACCTTTTAAAAAGCACAGTCTTGTATTTAATGTTCTCCAGTCAATAATCACTGATGTTGGCACAGACAAATCATCAAACAAAATGCACAGCTGTTGCTTGGATTGACTTGGTGTGGTGGGGTAAACATAATTTCTGGCTATTTGTGGTCAGTGGGAAGTCAAATCATCTGTGGGAGATACAAAGACAATGTTTTAGTGCTCAGGAGTCCTCCTCCTGCACAGGTTTGGGAGAGGGGAGTCACAGCATCTGCAAACCCAGAACAAAGTTCACCATTTGTACATGTCTTTCCAGGACTGGAATTTTAAAATTCACTTCTCTCTAAGCTTTTCTAGCAGTTCCCTTCACAAGAAGGCAGGTGAAGTTTTGCTTTCTTTTTGCCACTGGGAAGGACTTGAAAAGAACAGTTCAAAAAGAGAGATGGCTAGATGTGTTTCTTTTGTTTTTTTTTTTTTCTTTTAATGTACAATCTCCATTAATAGGTTTTGTTACTTTTAGTTTTCAAAGTTCAAAAATATAAACTCTCTAAAGTGCATAACTGTACTTACATTTCATAGAAACTATCTGAAATTCTAGCAATATACCATGTAAACAGCAGTAACTAAGCATCAGAAAATGCTACAATCTCATCAGTTTAAAAATAAAATGGACTGTTCCCTACATATCATTTATCAAGATCTGTCAGGGGAAAAACCCAGCAAAACAGATAATTTATCAGTACACAGTGCAAACAGGCTTTAAAAATAAGCAGAGAAAACATACTCCTGGGGAAGCCTTGGCCCACTGAAAAAATGCATGATTATGAAAAAGGGCAGAAATTGCCTTTTTTTTATTGTCCATTTAAAGGTGTCCAGGCAAAGCAGCAAAGCAAATAGGCTTTACTCCATTGTAATTCACCCACATCCCAAAGGCTTGAGGCCAGCTTGAGGCACGCTCACCCTCCAGGCTTTTGCTTTGCTGAACTGGGCCTGAACAATATAAAAATGAGCCAATGCTAAGGACCTTTTGGTAACCCAGCATTCTTTCTCATCCCACACTTCCACCAGCAGAGTGACACTGCAGCCAGCTTGGCTCAGCTGCTTTCCCTAAAATAACTAGGGAGAGCTGACAATGAGGAAGAGCCCACAGGAGCAGGCAAAGGCACAGCTCTGGCTTCCTGGGCTGCCCTGGGTGGGACATGGGTTTACCCTGGTCAGGCTTCCCTTCAAAGCACGTTTGCAGCCAATCTGTCAGCCCAATTAACACACCCCCAGGATCAGAGGAGATCGCAGGAGATGGGAGTTCAGCAGCTCTGAAAAGCCAAGTCCCAAGTCAGCACACAAGTCCTCCAGACTGTCTGGAAATACAAGTCAGTCTTTGCTGGTTTTATATGGAACAGGCAATTCTGCAAATCAACAAAAAACCAAACCAAGTCGTGAGTCCCCATCCCAAGTGCTTTCATTAACACAAATCTCTGCCTTACCCACCCTGACTAGCACTGGGCACATGCAGCCCATGGCCGCCTTTGGAAGAGTTCAAGGGATCCTGAAGAGACCAAAACAGCAGCAGTTTTGGCAAGAACACACACAGCACACATGGCAAGTGAAAGGGGATAAATCTAAGTACCACAACCCAAAACCAATTATTTGTGAGCCCACATGCCCTTAACAAAGAAGGGGGAGAAGTTGTTCTGGGAGTCCTCCTGGCTCCTCTGGTGTGGCATGCATGAGGCCTGGCTACAATCAGCACTGGATTTCATCTTGGCTATTTGGCTTCTGCACACTGGCAGTGACCCCCTGGGGAGCTGAAGAAAGCATTACAGAAGTGCCCTCCCTTGGGTATCAGGGTGGAGCCTGGGTCAGGGCAGACCAAGGGGTGCACACACACCTCTGGAGTGGGAGAGTGAGCCTGGGTGTCCCAGGACGGCAGAACTGGGAGCCCTCAGTGACTTGGGGTCCCTAAACTCAGGGCCTTTCCCTCCTTCAGGCAGCACCTGTTTGACATGTGCACCTGAATCAGGTGTCCCTGGACTTTCTTTCCTGAAAGTCATAATGAATTTGAAAACACTGCATTGCCAAAACTTGCACTTGAGACAGGGGCCCTTTTCCCCAGGCAGAGCATGGCTCCATGCTCTCAGTTCCCTGCAGTCTCCTCTGTGCTGCTGTACCTCCTACATTGGGAAAAGCCCATCCTCTGCTGCCACCATCAGTGTTGCTGTTGCAGCCCACACAGGGCTGATGTGCAAGAAAAAAGAAAATTTAGGTGTGCAAGTTTGTGGGACACCCATGTGGACTATTCAGCTTGGGCTCAGGTGTCTATCATGATGAAGCAAGCACATGTAATAATGGGGATGGGGGGGAGTCTTCCAGACACCTGCCACATATTTGACACCAGATATTTACCCAACCACCAAAATCCCAAGGGATTCTGATGTAGAGCTTTTAAAACCTCTTCCCTATTGCCCAAACATGGTCAGAAGGTCTCGGTATCACCCTCCAAGCAGAACAAGCTGACAAGACCCTGACTGCATGGCTCATTTTCTTTACTAGCCCAAACATGCAGGTACTTCCTTCTACTTCGGTTAGATGTGCCATCAAAAAAGTGGGAAGAAAACTGAACTCAAGCCTGGGCAAAACTGCAACTCACACCAGCTCTGGCTGAAGACCAGGAGATTCTTACAGCATTTCTCTAGAGTAACAGAAGATGCTGGACTCCAAGCATTTTTGACCAAGTCAGGTCAAAAGTCTGGGCAAATCTTTACTGTAGCTATGAGAGAACAGTTTTGGTGCTGGTCTGACCTGTGCCTTCACATGAGATTGGTCAGGGCACTTGGCTGTTCAACTAAAGTAAAAGCTATTTGATGATTTCATCACTATTAATCCTATTTTGCCTCTTGCTATAATATCCTGTGGAAAAAAACAAAAAAAGAATAGCATGGCTGGCTTTGATATTCTAAATATTACAGGATCTGTAAGCAAATCATCCAGAAGGATCCCTTCAGTGCAGTCACTGAGCGCAGTGTTGTGCCTCCTACACTGGCAAACTCCATTTTGGCATCAGGCCTGGAGAAAGTGGGCAACAGCAAATGTAGAGAGTGACAGAAATCCACCTTTCCTCCCTCTCCCACCTCTGGGAATGACCCTTCAGTTCTCAGGGAGCTCCTCAGCTCTCCCCAGTCAGGTTCCCGCTGCATCCACTTCATGCATTTGTCCATTTGGTGCTCTCTCCTCTTTGTTTATTGGCAAAAACAATCTCCTCCTTTACATGATCTTGGAGCTAATATCTCTCTTACTGATCAGGACTTCCAGCAGCCTCAGTTTGGCCTTAACTTGCTTGTATTCATTGTATTCTTCAGCCATGGGAGTGCGGTCTTCTTTCTGCACATTCCTAGTGGGGGTGAAAGCAGACCATGAAGACTTCTGTAACAGGAAGCCTCCTTCAGCAGCCTCCCTCTGTCTCCCAACAAGACCTACAAAGCAAGTCCCCTCCTCCACTCCTCATCAGGGAACAAGACCAAAATATTTATCCTTTGAGAGGAAAAAAAAACCAAAAAGAAGGGCAAACAAGCTGCTCCAACAAAGTGTGGGACTCTTGTGTGTTGAGGCTGAGCACAATCCCACAGTTCCAAATCCTACTTGAAACATTCCCTGCTTCTCTGAAATGGCCAGCTCTGCAAAAAAGCTGGAAAACACTTCAGGAGCCATCTGAGTGTCAGCCTATTTGAGCCTGGCAAAATAAAATACAGCCTTTCCTGGCTTGGCACCACAGCACTTACACAAACAGGCACATTCATGAAAAGAAAGATGGTATTTGATCAGACTGTTCTTGGCTTACAAGAAAATTTTCGGTGATTTTACAAAAACCCCTAAGGATGATGGGTGGTGGCGAGAAACAGACAAGATAATTTAAGATTCTAAATATATGAAAACATTCTATCAGCTGGTTAATGAGGTACATTTTCTTGAAACAATAAAACCAGTTACACGAAAGCAGAAATACCTGATAAAACTAGTGTCTGAATACCTCACAGACAAGCAAGAATAGGACAAAAATCATTAGGGGAAAACACTAGTTATTTTAACACTGAATAATTCTTCCACCATTCCAAATGTGAGTAAAGCAATGGTAATGACTGTGAAGAAGTAACTAATAGTGAATTCAGGTAATTTCGCATATTTGGAGATCTTTGGAGATACAAAACAGATTAAAAGTAGCTGAAGAACAGAGAGGCAGCTGAGCAATTGTTACCTTCCATTTTGTCGGAAAAAGTTATCTTCAAAGTCTCTCAATTTTTTTCTGATTCGCTTTTTCTCTTCCCTGACTTCCTGGAGCTGCTCTAACAGTTCAGGGCTGTTGGGTTTAAAGATAAATGAGTTTATCCATATGTACACAATTATAACAGGAAACATACAGTAAAAACCTACAGATGTTTAGCTGTACATATACCAAGCAAGAAAGCTGCTCTTGTGAGCAGCTCTGGCAGTCCCACGTTACTTGAAACATAAAGCTCTCTGAATTGAGTTCAGCAAAATGATCACAGTCTTAAGCTGCAGCCTCTAAGGAGGTCAAGTGTGCACAACTCACCCTTAACTTCTACAAAACTTACTTGCTGCAGATTGGTGACTTTTATAGGATTAAATTCAACTCAATTCACAACTCAGGGCTACCACCTACATGTGTTTGCATCAGATTTGGAGCTAGTAAAGCTACTTCCACTTGACCTCTCCAAAACCTGAAAAACCTTTTGGACTGCAGGGTTTTCATGATAAAGGCTTGCAGGTGGAGTTACTATTTAGTGATGCAATCCAAAGATGCAGATGCTAGGTATCAGTATCAGGACAAGGTAGTTTCTTCCCAAACTCTTTCCTATGAGGGTCTGTTGCATTTAAAAATAAAACATGAAAACTTCTGGCTCAGATCATAAAGACAAAAAAACCCTGATAATTTTCTGACAAATAAAATGCTATCTCAGCAAGAAATAACTTTTTGAAGTTGCCTGTGAATTCAACATACATGGATGCTTCATGGAGATTTGAAAGCCCCATATCCTGACTGCTCCTAGATGGCATCTTATCATCCACTGGGGAAACAAAGCCGTCGGCATCATCTTCTAGTTGATCCAAGAAGCTGCGCACGCTGAAATCTGTCTTCATGGTAATCGTGAAATCCGGTTTCACATTGCTGTCCTCCTCAGACCCCTCCTCTTCCTCCTATACACAGGGACAGAGCACCCCCACAACAAGACAGGTTATTGCTTCCCTTCTCAGGAACAGGTTCCTCCTTTCACCACATGCACTGGGGAACAAGTATGAAAAGAAGTGGAAAGGCAGAGCAAACACTTCAATTGCCAAGCAATACACAGGACACCAGAAGACCATCAGTAAGACAACCCTAGAACCAAAGCATAACAGAGAAATTGCCACCACCAACTCAGATTGGTTAAGGAGACCCAGGGCAACACAACTGAGTGAAAAAAATACCTGGGGTTCAAAGCAACCTGTTGTTTTGTTTAGTTTATGTACTCTGATGTAAATAAATGCACTTACAGTTGTTATGCATATTGTCCAAAGCATACCAGCCATCCTTTGCATTTCCCTGCAAACATTTCCCAGCAGTGAGACTGCCAGGTTAAAATGTGGAATTTTCTCTCAATAGATGCAGCTCAACAGCTCTCTCTAATGGCTGAACTCAAGACCTCAAATGCTCGTACACAATACCAGTGAGCTCAGATCAGCACTCTTACAATTACCCAAATGTGGGATATGATTGACTGTAAAAGGACTGCTGCTGCTAACATGTTCCCAACATCAGCTCTGCCCTTTAGCTGGAATACAGTAAAAACTGAACTGGAAACTCTGCACAGTGCAATTTCCCATTTCCCCAAAGCACACTGATGAATTGGTTGTGTTCCATTTTTTTTTTTTTACAAAACTTATAGGCATGAGACTTGAAAGTCCCTGCTGCACTTGGTATTCACCAATTCACTGTGTTCTCAAAAGTAGGGCTTATCCTATGACACTGTCCAGAAATAATTTTAATTATCAGGGAACAAGGCCCAGTCTCTTATGTACAGAGACATTTCTAGAAAGCAGTTTTCAACCTTAATATAAGGAATGAGGCTATTTAAACAAAGAGGCAAATGCCAGCATGGACAGTAAATCTCTTAGATAAGTATGTATGCATGTGTAAGTGTATTTATTTTACAGCCACATAACTCCAGCTAGGAAGGATCTAAGCATATGGATATCTTTAAAAGCTTTTGGGGGCTAACATCACCAAAGTCTTCAATACAAAAATATATGGTAGCACTGGGACCAAAAGAAGACATTTTCTTGATTTGTTCATGAAATTACTTGTGAATAATTCAATTATTCCTAAGAGATTTCTCCCATATTTCAAGCAAAAAGGGACAATGTAACACCAGGACCTGGCGTAGTCCCATTAAATCCTCAAAGTCAATGATTTATAAATGCATACATTTAAATTAAATTATAGTTTGCCCAGTTTTCTTTTTAAATTAAAACTCTAGGTCTTGATAATGCACTGCAAAGCCACAGGCTAAGAATTACAATCAATACTGAGGCTAGAGGGTGAAAACAACATTATCTGGGAAGAAGTTTTGAGTAGCAATAATAACAAAAGATACTGAGAAGTTTGAACGCATCTTAGGAAAATCTGCAGGGAACTTGTAAAAGTTGAAGCAATATTTAGCACACGTTTAGATAGGATCCATTTCTCCAGACACCAGTTGTACAGACTGAACAGAAAGCACAAACCAGCAGCCACGTACTGTTCTTAAACCCTGCCAACAACTCCAGGCTGAACTGGGGAGGGAAGACCATTCCTCGCTGCCATTTCCCAGTCCCCAGGCATGCCACCCTGCCCAGAGTGGGAAGGGCTGCAGCAGGAGAACACAGATCCTGCTGTACCGTGCAGAGGGATTTGCTCAGTCAGTCTAAGCAGTAAAAACAGCATGCTTTGCTTTAGGGGAATCTCTCTTGCAACAAAGGAGGAGCTCACTCCCATGCCCTTTTCTGGGAGAGCTGCTGGAAAGAAAGCAAAGGGACAATTTCCATCAGCAGTGTGACAAGCTGCTCCTGAGGACCTATGAGCCTGTCTTGCCTTGCTGCAGGACACCAGCACGCTGCCCAGGCCAGTGAGGAGCTCAGGAGCCAGCCTCCTGCCATGGGAAGCCCACAGGAGGAAAAGAAAATCTAGACATTTCATTTAGACCACAGAGCCAAAACACAGCAACTGGCTGCCACAAGACCTCTGAAATAATTTTGCTCTTAAATACAAAGGAGTGAATCAAAAGGATTCTTAGCCAGAACTCAAACAAGAATGTCCCTCTAAAGGCTTCCCTTCAAAAAGTCTCACATACGAACCTCATTTTAAACCTGCAGCAGTATTTACACCTTGAACTAGAATGATCTTCATCACCTAGATTCATTTAGCATGCACCTGCTTGGATTGTTAGGCAATCATGAGGCATTCCAGAGTTACAAATGTAAAAAATCCCCCGAGTATCCTATCATCAGCAATCCCACAAAGCAAGACTCCCAAAGACTTTTTCAACACAACATTCAAGATATTGTAACAAAATGTTTGGCAAGCCCACCTTATAACACCTTTCAAGCTCTCAGTCAACTGTCTCAAATGCTTCAAGAAACTCTCCCCAGACACTGACATTGGCAGGGGCCTGTCAAATATTTCCCTGCCCATAGTGGACCTATGCAGTAGCTAAGTTTTGGGGCCTTTTGGCAATTTCCTCTCTTTACTTCTCAGTGTAGTTCAGTACAAAGCTGCCAGATGCAGCTTCACAGAGCCCCGTTTAAGTGTTAATAGGCACATAATGTTAACAGGCTTAATGCTGTCATCCTGATCTTCTGCTAGAAACCCCTCCAGGTCTGTATTCCCTGCAGGACACTGCTGAACTGGTTTGGTGCTGCCCTGGCACAGCACCAGCCTCTGCTGGCCATCAGAGATCACCATAATTGACAGCTCTAAGTCCTCACACCAGGTGCAAGCACAGGTGGTGAACAGAGGACATACTAAAAGAAAAAACAGAAGCAAACAAAAATACTCCCCACCAGACCAGTACTGCAGATTTGATCCAGTGGTTATCTAGAAAATACTAAGAAGCTCAGTGATCATTAAACAGCTTCCAAACAGCAGCTTAACATCTTCACTCTGCAATCTGGTATTAATGAATAAGAGCCTCGAACAGTCCATTAATAGACAATCTACTGCACTCAAATCACCTTGGATCTCTAAGTCTACAGTATTTACCCTTAACCAAGCTCTGGCTGGACAACAGATAAACGATCCAAATGTGCAAAAGCACTTTTCTCACTTGTTGCACTGCAAGGGCACAGAAAGCAAGCCAGGGCCCAGCTCCACGCTGTGTGTCCTGGTCTGCTGTTGGACTTTATTCCACAGGGTAAAGCCCAGTATCACAGCAGTCTTCCCCACCCCAAATTATTACTTCACAGCAGCACAAGAAGAAACATAACAACCCTGCCATCCAAACCTGATCAAGTATCAACTACCAGAACCAAGATGCTCTTACTTCCATCCTCATGTCACTTAAGTTAAAAACACCCTGCACAAGGTGGTGAAAAAGAGCCTGGATAAAATAAGTGGATGGGAGCAGGTAAGGATCCTGTAAGTGCCTCAGCTGGCTCCACGTGCGAGGGTTAGTTTTGTGAGAGCTCATTCCTGCCAAGGTGCTGTGTGCAAGCCACAGAGCTTGGGAGTGAGAGAAACTACTGCAAAACAAGTTAGTGCCTTTTAAAAAAAAGGAGGAAAGCAAGAAAAAAAGCAAGGTGCAACCGTAATTGTGATTTTTCAATTTTTTTTTAAAGCTAAATTAAATATATTATGTGCAGATGGAAGGGAAAGGAGAAGGATAGGAAAGTATGCAAAGCCAAGGAAATACTGTAGTCTTATCTACAACAAGGGAAGAATTTGATCAGAATTGGCGAGGCTTAAAGCAGCTACTGATTTTTCAGGAGGACACTGCAAAAAAATCAACACTGATGAAAAAAAAATCAATCAACCATTCTGTTTCATTGGTATAAGGGGAAAGTTGATGCAAACTGAGCAATTAGTTAGCAGCTGGAGGTCTTCACCTTTATCTCCTTGAAGAAGGAAGCTGTTTCGCCCTCGATAATTGGCTGCAGCAAAGGGCTTCTCCGCTTGCTGGAGGGGGAACCCTGTGACAGGTGTTAACAAGTATGTTACATTGTGAACCCCTTTCTCCTCCACCACCTGCTCTCAGTTCATTCTCACCCACACATTCACTCTCAGCTCACTGCTGGACCACCAGGAGAAATAATCTTTCTCAAAGAAGAAAAATATGCCTGGCAAACCCCCTGAACATTGGGCTGTTTTCTCTCAGGATGTTGCTTAGCAAAGGACACCACTGACAATCTGGTCTTAAAAAAAACTGGGAGGCTCCAGTACTGGCTGAGTAGTGACTGCAAGGCAAAGGCTGCAAGAAAATAACCCCCAGCCCATGGCCCATACACACAGAGAGCATTTGGCTGGCTCTCCAGGGCTACAGGGTAAGGCTCTCCAGGAGCCTGATTTCTCACTGAAGTGCCTACTGATATAGAGTTGGATTTTCAAATGGATCCTGTCTCTCTAAGACCCTCTCACTGTACTCACTCAGAAGACTGGGAACAAATCAGTCTCATCTCTCCTGTGGAATTTCAGTTTTGTGTCTAAACAGGACCTGAGGTCTCTTGGAGAGCTTTGCATTAAACTGCCCAGGCACACCTACACAGTTTGCTCCTTCTCGATCGCCTGTCTTCACAGCACATATTTTGGGGACTATTTTGCATATTACAGGAGGAGTAGATTTTTATTTTGCTTTAAATGCAGGACCAGGAACACATCCCAGTATTTGCAGAAAAAAGCTCCACTTCTCAATGGCACTGCACTGAGCAATGCTGTGCCAGCCCGTTCACAGGCCATCTACAGAAAGTGGGCAGGACATGAGCACTGCTCAGGAAAAGAAAAAAAAAGGTTCATCCATGACAGAGTAAACAGGAACTTTGATACAAGAATTCTCTTTCCATAGACAGGCATGAAGTATTCTGTGTGAGTTTTTTAGATTAAATAATTTTTAAAAACTGGACTACACAAATAGTCTAAAATCAAAGATGGTGAATTTTCTCCCTAGAGGGGTGTATTGGGCTCCTTGCTGATGGCAACCACCTTGAATGAGGGAATATCCACCACATAGAGGAGCTCTTTAACACAAATTTAAGTGTTAAAAGACTGAGGGCCCTTTCTTTCAGCCAAGGACACATCTGGCACCTCCTGTGGGATCTACTCAAGTCTGTGTTCCTATGTATAGGAATCCTGTACATACAACCCTGTATAACCAAGCAGCATGGAAGACCTACAGCTCAGCATGGGTTGGTACGGAAAAAGAAGTGAGGCTGTAGCCAAACAGAAGATGATGAAATAACAGCAGCAGCCCAATGGAAAGAGAAGAAACAACACAAGGAGAGATATGCCCCATGGCTCACAGGTGGGCACTAGAGTCCCTTGACCAGCCCAACTTTAGTATGAAGTGTACGATTGATTCACTCATTTGCTTGATCTTTGAGTGATAAGGGAGGTTGGGACTTAGCCTTAGTGATTGTGTTGTGTGCAGAAGTGTGGCGATTCCTGCTTCCTCTTGAAACCAAAGAAACAGCCCCGAAAAGAATGCTGTACTCACAATAATAGGGATGGTGTTGGCTCTGGAGAGGATCTGTTTGACCAAGCGATACCTGTCATACAACGGCTTCATCACCTGCCGCTCATTTTTGGTAACCTGAAATGGAAAAAGAGGAGAGATCCATGAAGCCTGCAGCAAATACTCCACTGTGGAACACACGTGCCTGTGATCACCATCAGTCTGAGGGGCTTAGAGAGAACTGAAGGGGCTTGAACTGAAGGGGATGACAGGTGAGCAGCATTAGCCCTGAAACTCCAGTCCATCATCACATCGCCTGTGCCCTGTACCAGCTGAAACTGTGGGTGGGGTGTCTTTGAAAGGGGCTGCATGACACAGGTGGTTTAAATGAGCAGTTAGGGATCAGATGTCCACAGCACAAAATGACCCACAGAGGCAGCGCTCTGTGCTTGCAATCACGTCTGCCACTGTAAGCACAAGATGAGGTTTCCCATCCTCATTTCTGTGGCTGGCCCTCAGTGGCTGTGTTTATGACCCATGGAAGGGGAAACAGCTGCACTGACTGGATATATTGCAATGTGAGGAGACTTCCCTTGAGTAGGGTAAACTACAGCTTTCACAAAAACTCACTTTCTGGCTTTGCTATTCCTCCTAATTTCCTGTCCAAGCCAGCAGTTTTTCATCTTTTTAACCCCCTAACCTTGCCCTCCATCCCTCCTCCCAGACACTTTGCTGGGAAGAATTTACTGCGATGCTCAGAAGGGATGAAGGTGCCAGGGCTGTGTGGCATAGAGAAGACAGAAGAGTGCTGTGATGTCTGCCCCAGGTGTTCCTTACGTTGCTCTGTCCTTAACTCCACTCCTCCTTACTGCTTGTTGTGCTCCCTGCCCAGTTTGAGAGCATTACAAACTGAGTGTGTTAATTTCTGCGTTTTTTTCAGATTCAAGCCAGGTTTTATTTCTTCGGTGTTTTCTTACAGCACATTAGAAAACAAACAAAATCCTCAGCAAAATCTGATCATCATTCAGCACTGTCTGACTCACATCCTACAGGTGTCCTTCCATTAGATCTTTTGTCTAACTTTAGATTATAAAGCTCTTATGAGGAAGCTTTAACTGATGTCACACCTTTCTACTGCTGCTAATCACCAGAGCACCTGAACAACTGCCATATAAAAACCAGCATAAACAGTGTAACCCCTAGGGAGCTTTGTGCAGTCTCTACAACAGAAATAGGAGTAAAGGGAATACAGCTTGAGATAGGGAGGCAATTCTAAAGGGAACTGCATTTTATTTTGTTTGTAGTTGACTTTCACTGGCATAATTTTTCTAAAGCTTTTACATCCTCCCTCCAGAGAAAGAGGGTTTTGGCCTGTGAGAGGCAGAAAGGCTGTAAGTCTTGCCAGGATTGAGATAGTAGGGATGAACTCTAAGGATCCGAAGGTCGCATCCATCTTCCTCCTGATAACCAAGCCTATGTTCCCTGTGTGGGGAGGGCAGAAGAATGGGGAGGAAGAAGAAAGAACATCTTTATTCCTTTCTTGGTTCAACGCAAACATCCCCAGGCCTGATAAGGGGCATACAGATGGGCAGCCTGAACTCTGGGGGCCAAATGTCCCACACCCCAAAGCACAGCAATTCCCGACAGCCTCAAGCTGTGTGTTCACTGAGTAAGCAGCTCACATGGATTACAGGGATGTGAGCAGCATCAAACAATTCACTCAGCTCTCTTTGTATTGAGTTTTGTGCTGATGTGCCTGCACTCAATTGCACTGGCCAGCAAGTTGCCTCCAGCTTTGAACATTTCTCTGTAACCCATCAGGAATACAACTAGAGAAACTGGGTACCCTAAACAAATATATAATATTATTCCTAGCTTTACAAGATTAGCAGTTTGTGGAACAGGAGGTACAACTACTGTTGTCTCAGACAGTCTGTTACTTAAAAAAACCCCAAGACTATGCTGAGGCTTATGTTGAAGCTGAGAATCAAACCTTCAATTAACAACTTTTCAAAGTTGATTAATAGCACTGTTCTGTACAGAAAAATAAACATAAGCCTTGGAATGGGCACAAAGTCCTTAGGTACGCTGAAGAATGGAAAAGATGAACAACATCCTTCAGTGTCTGAATATCAATGTGGAGGAAACAACACAGAGAATTAATAGAGGTGTTGGAAGTTAAGTGTATGGAGTCTGAGCCTGCCCTGCAGCTCACTTCCACCAGCAGACTTTACAGAAAGGATATTCAGAAACTAAATGTTTAGTACATGGACACACTTTCTCATTATGTAAACATAAGTAAGACCTGCAAAACCTGGGTATATTTTGGGAGAACATCAAAATGCAAAGAGACTGTTTGAATAATGGAGCCTTTGACACAATTCTGGGGCACACTCCACATAGCAAAAGAGCAGCAGCTGATAACAGACCATTGCTTGCATTGTTAGAGCAGCTCAAGAATTTCTGCAAAGACAGACTTTTGGCTTAACTAAAACAGTTCAGTTCCACCTTTGCAGGTTCATCTATCACTGGTGCAGAAAGACCCAGTTGCACAATAAATCTGAGCTCCATTGTTTTTCTTGTTTAGTTAAATATCTTTAAGGAAAAAAAAAAAAAAAAAAAAACTTGGCTGAACTATCCCCATTCTCCTCAAGCTCCCAGTACTTTTCCACTGCTGCACTGCCAGGAGCTGGGAACAGCAAAAGCTGATCAGTCTTCCTTGCCATGCAGTTCAGTGTTGCTAGGTATAGACTGCTTACTTGAAAATAAAACAAATTAAAAAGCAGTAGTACAAATGAAGCATTGGAAAGGGTAGGTGGGAATAAAAATACGCTGACAAGATAGGCTCTGGGTTTGTTATCTTTTTGAACAGATTGAAGTGAGTTCACTTCAGTAAGATGTCAATTGCTGATTGATATAATTGCAAAAGCAGCAGAAAAAGACTTGGGTCTCATGGAGAAAACAGGGAAGGTTAAGTGGATTCCCTTGTGCTGCCCTTTTCCTACTTTACACAAGAATAAATCTGCCTGTCCTCTCATATAACTATGCCATTTTCATCTGCTAGTACAGCTTGTGACTGTACAATATTAGCATCCATGAAGGCATTTAAATAAATGAGTCAGACTTTTGGAAAACAATGGATAAAGAAGGAAATAATTCAGAAGGAAAAAATCAGGAATCCTGTGCAGCAGCAGAATGACAGATTTGTGAGCTGCACTAATCAAATACTCCTTATAAGCAGTAATTTGCTGCTCCCAAGCCACTGCTCAAAAGATCAGCAGCACTCTGAAATTAAGTTACTTTACTTATACAGCTGGTAAAAAAGATTATAAAGTCATCAGTGAAAGACAAGGAGGGACTCAAAAAGCCAACTTGATGGCCTGGAAGTTACTGTGTTTCTGCCCCAGCAGGGATCAACAGAAGACAATACTTAATACTCCGTCTTCACAAATAAGTTGCCCTTGCTAAGATGCGATGAACAAGAAAGCTTATGCCATTCTCTTCTCCTAGTACATGTATAAAACCCATCTGTTTCTCAGGAGAAGACTCAGATCTCCTTTCAACTTAAGCTATGATGCTCAGGAGACAAAATTCTTCAGAATTCTCTGGCCCAAGAGGATGTGCAAAAAACAAGGCACTGGGTGAAACATGCTGGAGCTCCTCTAAGAAAGGGCAATTTATGTACAGGTGCCTTCCCAGTCAGCCATTGACACCAGGAAACCACAAACTTTCTGGCTGGATGGGGGACCACACACAAATATTCCTGTGCAGACTGTTCACTGGGCCACAAATTGGCTGTCTGGGGAACATGGCGAGCACAATGCCAAAATAATGCCCATTCAGACTGCAGGCTCTATCCTGCAGGTGTCTGTCCAGGCCAGTGCCGTGTGAGGACATCACCCTGCCTGGAACAGACTCCTCGGCAGCTGCAGAAGTGAAGGATCAGGGAGGTGGATTAGAGGGTGCATGTGTGGTTTGGAGAGCAAGAAGTTCTAGTGACCTGACATCAAAGGGGCATTAGGGGTAAATGATGCCCCCATCATCTACCACAGACAAGGACACAGAAAGATGTACTTTGAAGAAAAAATAAAAATGCTGCAGTACATACCGGTCTGCCATGAATGCCTTCATAATACAGCAAAGCTTTTTGAAGAGCCACTTTTTCAGCTGCTATCTGATCTCTTGTCATGTCCTATGAAAAGTGGCACAGAGCGAGAGAAAGGGGGGAAGAAAAAAAGTCAGATTCCTGGACTCAAAAAATACTGATGTGTGCCATAACCAAAGTCATGTCATACCATCATTACATTTTAAAGATTCATCCGTACCTTCCAGTTCTCTTTTCCCAGCTACATTGCCAAATGGACACTTAATGTGAGTAGAACCCTACATACAATGCAGGCAGATTAAACACACAAACTTTGCATATAAAGGTATTTTATGTACCTAAGTGGGATTTATAGATTATAAGTGTGCTTTGAAAAAACAACACTAAGCAACTTTTAACAATGGTGGCTCTTCTTCAGTTAAGATCTGAAGTGTAAATTCTACAACAGAACAAACATTCTTTCTTCTTCTTGAATTCTGAGACAAACTCCTGTATCTCCTGTAAAGCTTGACACTTTTGCCTTGACTGTCACAAACACACTTTACCAAGAACTGAAGTGCAGTTAGATTGTCTCTTTCTGCCAATTCTGCTATGGAGTGAAAAGCTGTAGCAGACAAGAGGTGATAAAGCCAAAAAAAAGGGAGACAGTTAGAGAAACCTTCTCTAACTAAGTTGGCCAAAATTCCCCCACTGAATTTGCCCGATACCAAGCCTTTTCTCCCTATCACAGCACCAAATACTATCACAGACCCTCTGTAAGTGGCCAGGCTGCAGATTCTTGCTACAGTCAGAAAATAGTCAAAACACATGCTATAGTATGTTTTTTCTTCTGCAGATCTAGCAAACAAAGATATGCTGTCAGCCTGATATGCTGTCACTCATGTACAGCACTGCACAGTTTACATGTCAGCAGGCTCAAGGACTTCATTTACAAGGCTGCCCAAACCTCAGGAGCTCACAACATCAGACACGAAGACCTCCCTGCTGATAACCCTCAGAGATTACAGCAGCTAACAGAGCTCAGTGTGAAACTCTGAAGGGTACCCTGAGGGAATAACACTCAGCTTTGGAGTGAACAAGAAGCAAACAGGAGACATGATCTCCAGAAGCACTGGAAGACTCAGAATTTGCCAAAAGGCTTTGGATGCAACAACAAAAATAGCCAACACAGAACAGGAAAAAATTGCAATAAATCAGAAACATGAGTTGGAATATACAAGGGTCAGACAAAGAACACAAGATGACACACAACAGAAACTGAGCTCTGGGAAAAAAATCAAGATACTAAAAGCAGAGGGTAGGGAACTAAAGCAAGTGAGCCCAGACTTACGGCTGCAGACTTTTTAACAAAATGTAGAAGACCACAGCGCTTTCACAAGTGACTGTGTAGCCACAAGTTACCTACTTGCACTTAAAGGCCTAAATCTGATCTGTCTACATTGTACCTTAATGTCTTCGGGTCGATTTGTCTCTGCTCGTTTCTCTTGAAGCTTCTTCTGGATGGAGTCAAGGGTCACTTCCACGGCAGGCTTGGCAGATTTATCTGACAGCTCTTGCTTCTTGTCATCCTCCTTCTCCAGCTGAGAGCCGAAGCTCTTGGGGAGCGTGTTGCTGCGCTGACGCACAACAGGGCCAAGGTCTTCCTCTGATATCTTCAGTTTTGACTCTGAACAGGGAAGTTAGGGGAAAGATGAGCAATTTTTCATTTTTAAAATGTGACAGTGACAGGATCACTGCCTCACATCAAACCCAAACGGGGCATAGTCAAGCTGCCCCCCTCCAAAGGTGCACCACTGGCAGCTGCTCACCTTTAAGTTGCTTTCGGAATTTGGCCAAATCATTTGTCCATTTGAGCACTTCAGGGTTGGCTGCTTTGTCACTGTGGGAAGGCTGGGAGGAAAGAAAAGCCATGCTGAATCTGTGTTAAACCAGGAGGAGAGATTCACTGAAACAAGTGTGTGGCACAAAGGGATACACTGAAATTTGGGCCCAGCACAGAGCACAGGCACTGGCTTCTCACTGGCAGCTGCACACCTCTGACCAGCCCATTTCAGACCTTGCTTAAACTGCATCTGCCTGTCACAACACTGTGTGTTAGGGGCATCACGAGATGGATTTTCTTTTTAGAAAACACAAAACATTTGATGGCAATGATTAAGTTGTAGTTGTGACTCAGAGGGCCGGATGCACACTGGAATCCTTGTGTCTATTGTTTCCTAACAAGAGGGCACCTCCAAAATAAGAGAAAACCTGGCATCAGCAGTTGGAAAAGTGTTAGAACACATGTATCCACACCAAAGGTTGCCTTACATCCAAACACATCAAAATAACCCACATGCTAGGCTACAGGAAGCTCTGGGCATTTCTTTCAGCCTCTTCTACTGCAGGCAAGACCTTTACAGTACAATTCTTTGCCATTTAGACAGCCAAAGAGGCACACATGCAAAGCTTTATAGCTCCTTCTGTGCATCAGAAGGGCATGTCAGGAACAATTAAGGGCTCAGTACACTGCTGCTGCTCAGCAGCACTTGACTGTGGTTCCTTGCTCAGGAGTGAATGCAGCTGCTCTCTCCCCTCTGCAGTGCACAGGTGTCCTGGGATTACCATCATGCAAATGAGATGAGCAACTGTGCTTCCCATATGCTGAACTTAAATAAACAAACAAAGAGAAATTTAACACAGCTATTCCTACACACTCTGTGTTAAGCAGTGGTTGAAATCCTATGAGTTCATTAGCCTCCCTCTCTTGTGCTGCATGGATAGTGCATAATGTCTGGAAAGGTAATTTGCTTGGTGTGGATACACATTTTTGGGGGAGGCCAGCAGCGCTTTTGTTCTTTTTTTTCCCCTTTCCTCCTTATAAAAGCTTTCAACCCTTCTGTATGTTTGGCATATTTCCCTGGTGTCCTTCTGTATGCTTGACCCACTTCCCTGGTGTTCCTTCCCTTTGCTGCTAACGCATACATCCCCACATAAATGCTTAACTCCTAGAAACTCACTCTGTATTTCCTCTCCTCTTCAAATTTGTCCTCAAATCTCCTGATCTTTTTCTTCAGCCCCTGAATCCTCCGGGTGAGTTGCGCAGGGGTAAGGTCTTCTCTGTCATCTTCGTAAGATCCTAAAGACGAACTCCGTCTCCTACCAAGAGCAGAGATTGCAGGAAGAGCTTATACAAACAGACACGCTACATCTTGATGTAGAGAGGGCCACTTCAACTTTGTGTACACAAAGGCAAAGCCCACAGAAGTGAGAATGCTGTGTTGATACTGTGCAGTGACAGAGAGCAAAAGATGCTCTAACAGCCTATTTCAGCAACAGCAAGACCCTAGATACTAATGCACAAACCAAAAAATTATTAACTACAAAGAACTTCAATGAAATTATCAGTTTCCTGTGAATAGGGACAGAAACCCAGTCCAGCACAGCTGATCCAAAGAGAAGCTGCCTGATGCAACTGTGCAAACCCTTTGCAGCTGGATGTGAATGTCAGCATCGGCAAGTCACAACGCACCTCATGAAGGAATGAGAATTGGGAGGAGAAGGAGGCACTTCTGTATCATCCAGGTACTGCTGGCTCTGTCCATAGGCATAGAAGCGAGGGGACAGCATGGGATCGCTGTCCTCATCCAGAAGCTGGCGAATCAAGCGCCCAGCCTGCGGGGAAAGGCGAGCCTCATCTGAGTCTAAGCCGTCTCGCTGCCATGAGGAGAGAGCAGGGATGGGCTCTGGGAACAGTAAGACAAAGGCTGGTTTTATCGGGTTTGCTTTACACACAAGACAGACTCCAGGTAACTTTCTAATGAACCTTGATTCGCTTGTCCTGGACCAAGACTCTGGTCACCAGGCATTCTCTGGTCACTACACGCATCTGCCCTGCGAGCAAAGCATTACAAAGCCTGCCCACAACAGGTAACCTACACATACATAAGTCATCTCTTAGGTGCAACAGAAGACTACCCAAAAGCTGGCCAGAAATTACCATGGACTGACACCAAATGAGGCAATCACCAGCCAGCACCTTTGAGGAACAGGTTATGCTGGACAGAGAGTATTTTTGCACATGGTATACAGAAAAGGCAATTGGATTCCAGAAGGAATTTTTTTCAGTTTCAGGATGTACATGTGCTGTAACTGAATTAATGGCTCTTCTGTAGGACCTAGCACTCCAATGCAACCCTGCTGGCTGCTATTGGAAATTCAAAGCCTAGGAGTAAGCACAGGTTCTTCTAACCGACAAGCAAAAAGTGCCTCAACATTACCACCTGTTCCATAGTGTGCTTAGCCCACCTATTAACAATTATAGTAATATAATCTGAGTTTCCCCTTTTCCCTGTCTCATGCAATCCTGCTGCTTACAGGATGGTAGAAGAGTGAGGAAATCTTCAGCCCCCTGGACAACCTAACCAGCTAAAAGTAAAAGCAATGTTATACAAGGAGGTGGTGGAGTGGGAGAGAAAGTGAAACCCAATTTAGCATTGCTGATTAGCATAATAGAGCCCACAGAAAGCAATTGCCTCAAATCTTGTGATCACTCCCTCCAGATGCCATAAGGAGTCTAACATTTTGTGTTCGGATAGTTTACTAAGCTGATTTGCATGCTCCTACTTAAACTGTCTAATCCTGTGGTGCTAAGAGCCAGGCTTTGAGCTTCCAAATCTAACAAACAGTTCTAGAGTCAAGTAACAAAACAAAAACCTTACAGAAAGCTCCCAGACCAGTTGCAGAGCTACGGACTAATTGTTTCCAGTGCCTGGTGTGTCTGCTCTTCATTCACAAAGAGAAAGGGCTTTTGAAGTTACTAGCTTATGAATAAAAAGCAATGATTCCTTTTGCTAAACAAGGTTAATATTTTCACAGCTCAGAGTATGCATGAGGGTTCCCCTGCAGAACCTCTGTGCTGTTTAACATTCCCCCTCTATACAATTCAAGCAGTGCAAGATCATCACCAATGCAGCAGTGACAGGCTCAGTGCTGTTTTGCCTGTACACATCTTCAAAAGATGCTCTCTTCCTTGTCCCTTCTTCCTTAGCATATGGATACAAATGGCATGCCTCTGCTTAGAGGCTGGTGCTGCACACACACTGATGTGCTACCCTGAATGGGATGACAAGAGGTTTTTGCACAAGGTTTTTGCATAACAGCCCCTCAAAGCTGTCGTGGTAAGAGAAGCACAAACAAGCCTGGCTCACAGAGGCTACTTCCATGGATTGTGCAAGTCCCAAAAGTGTATGTAGGCTGTTCTGCCATGGTTCGGAAAACTTACACAGCTTGTACTTCCTGCAGTTAATTTCTGAAAAAAGAGTTTTTATAAGCTCCGTTCAACCATGGCAGTTTCTAATACCTGAAATATTTTGCATCCACTTCCCTCTCGTGATTTTAGGAAGGATCTCACAAGATCTTTTGTAGCAAAATAAAGGGCAATACAAAAGGGAAGAAATAAATATATTTGACTAGCAGGAATGAGAGCATGAAATTCCTCCAGACATCTCTTAGTTCTAATTGTCTGAATACCTCTCACCCCCCAAACAGAATTTCCTCTTGGAAATTGTTAAATAACACCTCCAAGGGATTTACATAGATGGAATAAACTTAGAAAAAATCAGGCATATTTAGCAGTAACTAAATTAAGCTTGTACCACACCAGCTAACAAAGCCATTATTAATCATGCATGATGCATGTGACTTTGTCCAAGGTGGATTTAAAACCAGATAGCATGCGACATTCAGGGAATTGCAATGGCTCAAAGAGCCTCTGCTCAAACCCCAAAAGACAGCAAAGCACTTTATGTAACCTGACTGAGACTGAGGTATGTCTACTTTCTATTTTGTTGATTTCAAAATACTCCCCCAAAACAGAAACTCCCATGTCAAAGGAAAAAGTGTTACAAAGGAGAGGAAAAAGTAGTCCTAAGAGGAAAAATCAAATTTTAGACTTGATGGAAGAAATGGCTGCTACAGAAAATCGGCTTTCTTTAACCCTTGCTCCTGGAAGGCCTGATTTTATGGGTAATTTTGTTTCCCTCGCTGACCATACACATTTAGAAGACAAAACCTCATCTAGACACAAAATGGCTAGACCCCTGAGCACTTCATCAAGGAACATATTTACATATGTACAATTATGGATTTTATCTACATCAGATTGCTAAGTGGACCAGAGCTGCAGTCCAACTTCCTTCTCTCTCCTGGTGGCCAGGTGCCAGGCGCTTGGAAGCACTGGAATTGCTGGATCATACAAATGCACAGGAATCTGCTGGTAATCTGCTGCTTTTTCTGACAGTGCACAATCAATTAATTCATCTTTAACAGGATGCATAATATCATTTGTTATTAATTTAGCCAAGAAAGCTGTCAAAGCACTGACCTTGTCTGAATACTGCTAAACTCCTGGACTGAATGGTTCAGTTTTGAAGTATCTGCTATGAAGTCCAGTTTTAAAGCATCCACTATAATGATTAATGTTGTAATCCCTTCTCTTTCTCTTAATTGAAGAATAAAATCTCAGTAAATAATGTAAACATTTCACCTTTTCTTTGCCACGCACTTGACAGAGCAGTTACATGTACTCCTGTCCTGAACAGATCTTCCCTGCTCAGGGAAAACTCTCAGTTTTCTACTCATTTCCACATTTTTTCCATGTACTATTTCCTTTCCCCATTTTCCAGAATGACAACTTTTAATTAAAAAAGGAAGGGGTGTGTGTGGGGGTGTGTGTGTGTGTGTGTGTGCAGAGTACTAGCCACCATGGCTATACCAGTGCAGAAAAGAGAAAGGGTAAAAAAAATTTAATGTCCTGGTCAGACTCTCTAGGCATTTCTTACAGGTATGCCTTGTCTAAGCTGGCACAGCAGCAGTGAACTGTGTGCTGGTATTGAGCCTGCAGTCCCTCAGAAGTGCTATGCTCCCTCTCAAAATCCCACAACCAGCTCATCTTTCAACAAAGCTGTCAGCCATCTGCCAAGCGTGGCTCTGCAGAGCTCCGCAGGCACACGGAGCATTGCCTATGGCAATACAGCCTCCCTGCCAACCTGCTGCATAGAGGGCTCGGGATTTTAATAAACCTGAGCCATTAAGTGCTTCACATGAGAAGAAAGATTTATTGTATCAAACTGGTGTATTACTGGTGAGCTCCAAACCATCTCGCTGACAAAACCTGATTTCTTTTTATCACTACACTGTTTATTTGCCAGGGTTACTGGGGGCTGCAGGGCCAACAGCGGGGTGTGTACACACAGAGGCGCAGCCAGAAAAATGCCACAGGCATCTCCTGTTTCCCTGTCTGCAGCCACACAGTTCATACATGCTGCTAACACTGCTTCTACACACACCCTCCTGTCAAACCATCAAGGCCAAATCTTAGCTCCTGTAAATTGAAGTACATCCAGAGGGATTAAAAAGTCTAAACTCATTACAACACCTGAGGTGCTAGTATCAAATGCCACTTGAAAGACTCCAGAAAGACCTCTCATAATGAAATGAATAAAGTAATTTAAAGCCTCATCCAAAGCATTCACCAGCTCAGTAACAACCTATTTTCTTCGTCTTACAAATAACTTTATGAAAATATCCTTGTTTGAATACATCAGGAGGCATTCTTCCTACGTAGATCAAAAGAATAGCCCAAATACAGTGTCACCACGCCTCTTCACTTAGATGACACATCTCTCAGCTAGCAAGCAAACTTTGCATTTTGTTTATAGCATGCCATAACAATCAAAAATATAATTTTAATATTTTGATGCTATTCAGTAAACAATATTTTTTCCTATACTTAGTAATAAAAATAGAATGCGCTTCATCATCTTTTGGTTTCTTAGGCTAAAGAGTGTTACACACAAATACAACGATCAATTAAGTCCACAGTGTTGAAAAAAAGAAAATTAAATTCAGCTTCCCTTCTGCTATACTATATGGATTTTTCTGCATTACTTTGGGTTTTCTTCCCATGGGAAATTATCATTTAAGTCAGTGTCAAAACCTTTTGTAGATCAGCTTCACCCTCAGGGTCCCAAGTGCAGCAATACTTGAACTCAAATTGTGTTTTTACCTTCTGCTTTTATTTTTAAGTTTGAAGAAAAATGCCTGCTGATTGTTTCATAAGTGCTTGTTACTGCAAACTCTGCTTGAAATCTCAGCTACAGAGCTTTTTTAAAGTGTCGGTAATCGGGTGCCCTCAGCAGCAATCACACATCATATTGATTTACTGAACTGCCTGCTCAGCCCCATCTGCTGACAGGGCTGGCCGCTGCTATGGAGAGCAACACACTTCCAGATTTTCCTTGAGGACAGGATAGCAAGTTTTGGGCTTGAATTAGAAACATTTGGTGAGAAATCTGCACAACAGTGCTGGACTGTGAGAGAACACTCTGTTCTCCTCAGTCACTGCACCCGATTCAAACATAATCCACAACAATTAGAAACCCTAGCAGTGGAAGCAGCTCTGAACAGCCTGCTCCCAAAGCCATCTCAGCTGGCACCCACTGACCAGCTGAGCAGGCAAAGCCAGCAGCCAGACGTGACATCCCTGTTCACAGGGACAGCTCGGTCCACACCCAGTGCGATAATAAGACTCCCTGATTCACACCTGCCAAGTGCACACCGGGAAAATACTCCTGGACCATGGGAAATGCACCAAGGCAAAGAGTTCAGCACTTGAATTTTGCTGGGGCACTACTCAAGCCCTGAGTCAGTAGCCTGATGATTCCTACACATGCCTCTATACTTAGCAGGTGAGGGGGATGCAGAGAGTAGGCACATGGCAAAGTGTGAGGCTATGTATTGCAGGGAGAAGGGAGAAAATACCTCTCTCCTCTCTGTGCTCAGCTTCAGGTAAAGGGAACACAGCCTGAAGAAGTACAGCAAATCTCTCCTCTTGTGTACAGATTTGACTATGAGGTCAACATTATGAGAAAAAAAAATCTGGTAGAAATTACTGCTAGCATAACATAAAAGGCATAGGGCCCCACCAGCTTCCCTAGCAGCAGTTATCTAAATTCTGTGTCCCTGAACGAGTGTTTTTAAGGCAGCTCTGCTCTTTTAAACAATAGAGAGCCTGCCTGAGTGACAAATAAAAGCAAGTCAATGGACAAGGTTGTCTTGTGTAATTTTGTGCCCATTGTTCAAGGCTCTTTCCTAACACTTGACTGGAGGCAGTGACAGCTACAGCTCAAGGCAAGCCCTCAACCTGTAATTGTTCTCACACGTCACTTGTCAAAGTCCCCACAGCTGCCCTGGTCACTAGAAGCTCTGCATTTCCTGTAGGATGATATAGAGGACCTTGACCCCAAACATGAGCTCAACTATGTCCTGAAAGAATGGGTAATTTCCCAAGAGATGGACTCACCAAATTTGCTAGAGCAAAGCAATAAACACCTCAACATTAGGGCATTTGAAGGCACAGCCCTTTCTCCTTTTTGCTGGGGATGCAACCAGGGCTGTGGCATGGATCCTGCAGAGATGTGTGAAGGTTTGAGTGACTCAGGTTGCTGGCAGGGAAAGGGAGGATGTCCTGGTTGCTATAGGTGTGGATGGGTAGTACAATCCTGCCCTGCACAGCCAGTCTCAACAACAGACTCTGCTGTTAGCTACAAAAGCAGTCTGAGAGTGGATGTTAAGATACTCCTCTTCCTGGCTGCTGCAAGCTTTATTCCACATCCACAGCTAGGAAAGACTCAGTCTCTCCTTGCTGAGACAAAGAAGGCACCATTTTGCTGCTGTTCACCCACACCAACAAAATGGTGATTCTGGAAGGCACGCATTTCAGAAGATGATGTCTCTCTCACCCCGGACAGCTGATTCTTTTGCAACTGCCCACCTCCTCCTCCTGTGAAATACACGTGAACAGAAGAGAGGAAGGAATCAGAGAGAAGCACAGTCACATGTGCCCATAATCCTGTCTCATATTTGCAGAGCAAGAAAGCTAGAATCCAAACATAAGAGCATGCCTACTAAGAGGGAGTTTTACCAAAGAAGCAACTTATTCCATACAATGGGAAAGCCTCTGGCAGAATGAAAGGAGCTGTGTTCTCCCCTTCATGCATTCATATGATTCCTATTAGTAATGCAGGAAGGAAAAAAAAAAAGGAGTCATTATTTCCAAAGGTTCACAGGAGGGCTGAAGCCACACATCACCTCTGAGAACGCAGACATGCTCACCCTAGCTTGAGACCCTGCAGGGCTCTGCTAATTGGCACCTCAGTAAACATCCAGCAGCCAGGGCCGCCTGGGAGCCCTTCTGTGGCGCTTTGATCAGCCGTGCTGCATGTGTGGTGATTCCACCTAGGGAATCCCCACTTAGCATGCAAATGGAAAAATTCCCTCCTGTGCATAGGTGACTGCTTGCCTGGCTGAATCAAAAGCAGCCATGGCTGCGGGTTTTCTTCACTCATGCCTGAAGTGTCGTAAGTACTCCCCTCCTAGAGGGAAAGGCAAAACACTAGATCACGTATGCTGGGGAGGCAGGAGCAGACAACTTCCCTTCTCAGGGTTCCTCAGAAATTGTTATTTTAAAGCAATGAATTAGTTGCACACTTTCCCTCTTTTGCTTTATTAAAACACCACACTTGTGTTTTCCTGCTTCTTCCCTGTCAAAACCCATCTTTCACTCCTAATGCATAAACTAACAGAATTCTGGCTTGTACACAGACATATACTCAGTAACTAGAAAAGAGTTTGATCCCAAAACTGCTGGACACCTTCATTTCATCTTAATTTCAAATGAAATTAAGGCTCACGGCACCCAGAGAGTTTGCCCAGATTCCCACTCTTACATGAGTAAGTACAAATAGCCAATCAAGCATGCATTCTGGAGAGGAGAGCTAAGAAATAGTATTAAAGCAATTTAAATGACATACAATCAATTTAACATTGCCATTTGAGCTGGTGATCAGAATTCCTTCATAGCATACACAAAAAGTTGTCTGAAAGATAAAGTAACAGATAGACTGAATTTTTTACCAGCTGTGCTTTTCAGGTCTGAATCATTATTTCCAAACAGTGATTGAAGAAGAAAAGCTATTTTTTAGACTGTGAAATACTCAGTTGCTTTGAAGTGTAGGGCAGTCCAGCTTAATTACTCAATGACCTGCCACTAAGAAATAAGGTATCTGGAAACATTTAGGGACTTAACAGCACTAAAGAGAACATGAAAGTAACTTCAAAAATAAAACATTTAATTTTCCCCCTCTAAGTGACAAATAGAGCTAGTGGATTCAGTATTTGCTTCCAGTTTCTCCTAACTTCCACTTCTATATTCAGGACAAAGTTGCTTTTCTATTGTTTTTAGCAAGAGAACATGTTCACATAAAGATACACCCAGCTCACTCAGGTTTCCCTCTCTCATTTCACTCACATAACCAGCCATCACACAATCCTACCTTCCCAGTTGTTGTCATCACACAGTGATGTTAAATCCAGCCGAGGCACTTCAGATACAAAGCTGTTTTCCTGATCATCAGCATCTTGATTTCTTTGCAACTTGTTTTCAGGCATGCTTGGATGTTCTTGAATCTTCATACTTGAAGTCAGCTATGTTCCCATACACCCAAAGAAATGAGAAAGAGGAAAAAAAAAAACATTTCAGGATGCAGAGGGGGAGAAAAAACCCCTGCAGTCACAGCAGCAGTAAGCTCATGCCTTTAGCTAAAAAGATCCAAAGAGACCCTGGTGTTTCCAGCTCCAAATCCAAATCCCTTGTTTGGTGACCCCTATGTACTAACTGTTCACTCACACCAGTAAAAACATTCGTCCATCTGCCTTCCCTGAATTTTTCCTTCTTTAGAAAGCTACTGCAAGTTCCTGAGACTGCCTGCCCTGACAACTGCATGCAGCTGAGAAAGTCTCCAGTAGTGGATTGGGATGAAATGGGAGGGAGGGAAGCAGGGAGGCAGGGAGAAAGGGAGAGGGAGGGGGTGGCTGCGTACACTTCCTACAGGAGCGCAAGTCCTTAGAGCAACAACAAAAACGCTGCTGCTGCTGTGAGGCTGTAGCAATATGCTGCCTTCTAAAAAGCAGGCACCAGAGCTCCTGAGGCAGCAGCAGCAGCAGCCAGCAGTGCAGGCTACGTACATGAATGCTCTCATGCAGGCTGTGCTGGCTCAGGTCAATTAGTGCCAGCTAAGCTGTGCTGGCTGCACATTCCCCGATTTCCTGTGGTTGTTTTCTAGCTGGGCGTGGGGAGAGCAGAACTATTTATGGAGGAGCTCTGGGTATTAAAGCGGTGTTGCGCAAATCCAAACGGCAGTAGGGTTTGGCATCTCAGCTGGAAGCAGTGTGGACTCTGGGAAAACGCCAAAAAATTCACACAAGCATCCAGTGACTTCAGACAAAAAAAAACCCAAAAAAGCAGAATTCTGTCAAGTAAATGATTCATCACCTAGTACTACCTAGAAGCAAGTGCTGTTTGTCTCAGCAGTGTTCCCCCCTGCACATACCACACGTCGTGTGCATTCACACAGAAATGCCTGCCATTCCCACAATCCAGAGACACAGTGCGCCTGCCTGTGACAGTGCCTGATGAGACGAGCGCTTCTGTCACTCCAAAATAAATTAGCTGTAATGCCTCACAGAGGGCAGCAGGGAAAAGCAAGTGTAATGCACGTACATAAACATGTAGTGTGATAGGTATAAACCCACCAACAAACACAGAGCTAGCTGAATAGAAAGGATTACGTTACTACATAAACTATTTGGATTTGCTAAGAACAGCTTAGGCATAATTCTGTCAAATATAGTCTAGTGGGCAGTCAGCATGCAGATCTTCCCTCTGCAGGTATTTTGAAAAATCTAGTAAACAGTCTGCATATTCTGATACATGAAGAAAATGGGCCAAAAGAAAATAAGCAGTATTTCTGGACTTATTTTTTTTGTCAATCTAGAACCATGGCCCAATGCTTCAGTATGCTTAGTACACGCCCCTAAGGCACATTTATTTTTTTTTCATCTGCAGAAAGCTAATGATGTGTTTGGTGCATTTTTTCCCTTTTGAGCAGAGAAAAACAAGTAACTTTCATGAAGAGGGAAAAAAGTTGCCCAGTAGAAAAATCATATGAATAAATGTTTTTATCTGGATTCAATTCCATCAATCCTTGCAATTGAACAGGGTGCTAAATAATTTCATCTAGGCTTCCTTTCCCACAAAAGGTTGGATCAGGTGATCCTTTTGAGGTCCCTTTCAACCTGGGCTGTTCCACAGTTTTAAAATCTGGGCGATGAATACCCTGGTATTTGCAAAGAGTGTTCTGCATTGTGTTTGTGTAAGGTGTGTATTTCCTGTTCATTTCAATAAATGGCCTTTTTGAAACATTATAATAAAATGAAACACTAGGTGACCGCTTGCCAAGCACTAATAACTCGTGCAGCTTGACGCTAAATCTGATTACAAATGTGTTTATTGTGAGAGTTGTACACGGAAAAATGCTAATTCACCGTTCAATATCTTTTAAGCTGCTTCCAAGTTGGGAGGACTTAAATATTTCTCTACGGTCCATTGACAAATTTCCTGCAAGGATCTAAATAGTCTGTGTACCTCACAAAGACTGATCAGTGGCCAACTGTACCAGCTGATAAACTGCTTGTAAATTGCCAACACAGTATTTAAAGGTGTTATTTTAAGGCAAGGAAAGAAATAAAGCACTGAGTTTCAAAACGGGTGCTATTTTTAATAACAAAGAAGTGTGAAGAGAGGAATGTACTTAGATTTTAATAATTTCAAAGGCACCAACCTGAAAATACCATCTCGGCACCACTACTGATACTAATTAGAGATAAATGTCTTTCTATGAAGAGTGTACAGTCTCCTGACTTATTTAGGCACTTAAAAGATATCTGTAGCAGATACAGGATCACTTCTCAGACAGGTAAACATTTCCATCACATATATATTAGAAAGATCATATCTACGTCTTCTTCCTCCTAAAGTCATTTCAGTTGTCGGAAATATTTAAAAGCTGTTTAAAAACAGGCCTGTGCTCTTGCCTGCAACCAGTTACTCTCCTTTCCTTGCTCACTGATGTAGGCTTTAATACAATGAATAAATCATTAGGTGTTCTGGAGAATAAGAGTGGTACAAACCCAGGAGACTCAAGAAAGCAGATGTTTAACTTCCTTTGCATTAATACTCCAAACCCATAGGGGTAGATAATTCAGTATTCCCATCACTTATTTTCCTTTTCGATTTCCTGACACCACCAGCTGCCAAATTCTAGGAAAAGAATCAAGTAAGGGAGAAACACTTTGCTTTAGATAGGGATGTGTCACAATTTCTTACAAACCAAAGAGACAACAAGTTGATGATGTTGGTAACAGCTGGCAGTCACAGTTCACTGCAGATATTACATAAATGAGCACAAAAAAAATCTTCAAAGCAGCTACTTGAATCCTGCTTTTTAGAAGCTGCTTCTGCAGCTATGCTTTGCAGGCACCAGTAACTACAGATCTAAGTAGCCTGGGGATAAGTCAGCTGTATTCATTCTCCCTGCTCCAATGGAGATTCAGCACAAAGAGCAGCTCAAACAGCAAGAAATAAATGGCAACAGAAAGACTTTAAATTCTGATCAGGAAGTTGTATTCTGTTCAATTACCTGTGTATTCCAATCAACTCTATATTAAAAGCTTGCTTCCCTTACATCTGACCTTCCATTATGGCCACAAGCAGGAAGCACCCTTAAATACATTTTAGGAATACAACCTGATGCAAGAACAGAGCCATTCTGCTGCCTTCCTCCTACCTGAGCCATGCCAACACCCCTCTACACATGTTGCCATGTTGGTAGAAATCTTAAATACTTGTCTCTTATCAAAACCTGGGTACTAGAAATCTTTGGTTTCCATCCTGGAGCTTAGCTGCTTCCAAGGGCAGATTGTGAAGGTTACAAAATCACTGAAAATTCATTTGGGGCTTGTGTTTCAAGGTATTTTTACAGCCTCATGAAGACCCAAGTCACCACAACTGGTAGCTATGGCAAATTCTGAATGGTTTTCCTAGTATCTTCAGACTGGAGATAGGGTGAGAAAGAGAAAAGAATAAGAAAAACCCTGTCCCTTCCTCAACCTGAATGAGTTGTTTGTTACGAAATGTATGTCTATAAGCTGCCCTAAGCAAAAGGCTTATAAGGGGCAAGGAATGTAAAACAACTCTGCAGGAATGTAACATTTTCTTGACCTTGTAATTCCTATATAATACAATCTCTAGGTTAAGATCCTCTCCTGCAGTTAAAATTTTACACTTTAAAACTTTTTTTAAAGCAAAGTTTATTTTCAAATTATGATTTCATATTCAAATGTATCTCCATCAGGCTAATTTAAAAGCTTAACAGGAGTATTGTGTGGCATGGCAGCAACAGCAGCTTTTCCACGTGCAAGTGGGTATGTGAGGAACAAGGCATTGCAAAATCTAGACTCCGGAAAATACAAGAGCTCACGGGCAAGTGCAAGGGATTACTGACCCTCTGGGAGCAAAGTAGGAGATCCATGTAAGCCCAGTCAGAGCAGTGATCAAAGGCAGCCCTCAACACCCTTTGCAGGGGCTACATATTTCACGGTCCCACAAACTTCACCAGCTACCACACAGCTGGTCAGAGCTCAGCAGCTAGCAACCTTTTACCTTTCCCACTAGGTGGAAATAATTCCTATCAGAAATGTACTCTTTCAAAGGCAATAAATGCATAGTAGCTTTTATTTTTAAAAGAAACACAGGAAGAGTCTAATTTAAAAATACTACCAGCCTTCAGTCAATTCCAAACAGCCAGAGAAAGCACACAGCACCCACAGCTGCTTTACTGTGCCTGTTTAAAATGGATGCACAATGAGGGAGAGGGACCTCAGATAACCCTCCCCAGTATTTTAAATGCTTGGCTGTCTAGAGGTGTTTTAAGCAAACCCAAATGAACTAGTGACCACAACAGGCTTCAACCTAACCCACCCAAATCTTTGATTTGTTTAACAGTCAGATGAAAAAATACCATAAAGCCAGTGCAGGAAGTCTGTGTATGTGTGTGTGTGTGTGTGTGTGTATGTGTGTGTAAGAGAAACAGAAGGCTGGGGGAAAAACTGTTGCCATCTTCCCCCTCCCCAACATCCACCCCAGCCATCAACTCTTAGAAAGAAGCAGAAGGCGATCCAGTTTTCTAAGACAAATGGATTACAGACACCTATGTTCGAAAGCAACAGGCTGCATTAGGAAAAGATAAATAAAAGAGCAAATGATTTTAGGGAAATCAAGAGAGACAAGCTAATCTTACTACCCTGGCAGATAAGCAATCGGATGCCCTGTCTGCCATTACTAATAAGGGAACTTCACATCACTTAAACCACAGTGCTGACTTAGTGATCCTTCCCTTTTTGGCAAGGAGGGATCAAAGGGACTGAAGCAGACACTATCAGACTCCCCAATGGCTGAGCGGCTCCCTAAACTATGTAAATAAAAAGCAGAGTTGAGGGACAGAAAAAGTACATGCTAACTCAATTTCTCTTGTGAAAACGCAACTATATGCATAACTACTTGTTTCTACTCAATAAAATGCTTGTAGAGACCACAAAACTAAAATACAAAAAAAAAAACCAACAAAAAAAATACCAACCTGAGAATGCCTGAAAAAAACCTCATCGTTTTCACTTTCTTTGCTATAAAGAAAAACCAAAAACAAACCAACATATTACAAACACAAAACCAGACTTGTCTTGTAACAAAAACAAGCAGGACTTCTGCACACAAAGGTTTTTACATTCTTGCACACTCAGTAATTCACACAGTAAATGAAGGGACACTCTGGGCTGCAGCACTTCAAGCTGCTAAACTATGCATTTTTTTTGCTTCCTCTCAGGAGCCATTTGAGAACAATAATATCATTTAATTCCAGTGCCCTTAATTCAAACCAACACAACTCTCCCAACAAATATAACTGTTGAGAGAAATTGTCATCTCAGGTGAGCAGAGTGAGGCTGTACAGCTCTTGCAGAAGAGGGAAGCTCAAGGGAAAGGGCTGGATTCCCAACCCAGAGGCCATGTAAGACAGGCCCTGCAGTCCTGTGTGGAGCATGCTGGTTCAGGTGCTGCATAGCTGATTTCTTTTCAAGTCTGCACCATCAGCACCTCCAGTGACATTCCTGTCAAGCTGGGAAAAGAGCCTTGGTGGCATGTGCAGCAGGGCATGTGCTGCAGGGCAAAGCCCACACAACACACACAGAGCCTCCACGAAGCTCTGCTTGGAAGTTAACGTGGTGGGTAATTGTTCTGTGGCATATCTGTCACCCCCACAGCCTGTGGTGGGGTGATCTCTCAGGCTGTACCACAACCACAGGGAAAGGAAAACATACATATATATATATAAAATAAAATTAAAATCACCTTTCTTCAGATAGAATTTCCATGTCATCAGGTCCTGTTCTGTCTATAGGCTTGGATGAGCTAAAGCTTTCCATACTCTGCAATACAGTAAATATTAAAGCAGTAAGATATATATGAGAAACAGATTCAAGCTGCAGGCCATTAAACAGATCAAATACAGAAATATCCAACAGTATTTCTACAAAAAAGAGAACACTCACACTATTTCCCATTGCACAAAACAAACTGCACACTTTATTGCCCATAAACTGCAAGAAAACTCAACTGCTCACTGCTTCATCTCTTTCATCAGACAATCTCAATATGTCAAAACAGAATAATGCTGCACGGTACCCTGCCAGCTCCCATTTTACAGACTGACGGACAGCCTAATCTTGGGAGTAATTCTTTGGTCTATGCAACTCCTGTAAGAGCAGGTAGCAAAATCCACAGCAACCTCTCAGCAGAACTCCTTATGTTCATGTCAGAGAACACTCCACTTCTCAGCCAAACCCCTCCTTAGTTTCTTCTTAAACAAGCATAAGAATGCAAACAGACTGCACAGATGTAATACTGGGCTAATATGAACGCAGGGCAAGAAATCCAACTGGTTATGACCACTCGTTCTGAGATTTGTCTTGGCTACCATTAAGAACATTAACACTGTTGAATCCTGTGAGGACAAGCCATGTGGCAACTTCAAGCACATGTCCAGGAGGCTTTCAACCCTGGGTTTTGGGCCAGTCTCTCTTAAATAGGAGGAAGAGTGGTTCCTGCCCTGGAAACTATGTGCACAGACTTCTTGAGGCAGTCACAGCCCTCTCTGACCTGCTCCAACTCCAGCCCCATAAGGTGACACAGGTCAGTCATTCCAGCCTTGCCTAATTTGCTTCTTTAAGTCATACTGGTACCTGGCTACCATGTCCCTGAAATGGAGTTACAAGCTTTTAATGCTGTGTGGTTGGTTTGCTCGGGAGCCTAAGTGGAACTGACAGTTTTTCCACTGCTGACCGGTGCTTTTGAGCCAGATACAATCAGACAGCTAAGAGGAAAGCTTCCACACACTCTCCTACATACTCTCTCAGGCGTTGGAAAAAAGGAATGCTCAGAAAAGGGTGTTTAAGGAGACACAACATCACAAACTTGTTTACATGACAAAGGCCTATTAGTAAATACTAAGGTGCATGTTACGTTATACTCCAAGTAGGTAGTCTAATTGGGGTTATTTGATGTGTAAAGGCATAGCCAAAAGAAAGCTAAACCACCATACATCCTTCTGGCAATCTCTGAAATGCAAGTGTGTAATAAGCATACTCATTAAAACTTAAAAAGCAGCTTCTGCTCTTCCAAAACAATAGCACCATGCTCTCTGCAAGACATTTCATTATGATACTGCAGTCAATCATTCCGCTGTGACATTTCCTCCAGCAGAGTAAGAGCCACACTGATGGTCATCTTGGTCAAAGTGCTTTTAATACAAGATTAGTTCATTTTATATTAATTTCCACCTTTGCTCTTCAAGAGATGCAAAAATGAGGAGCAGGGTAAAGTCCAGTGGAAATAGCTAGAGGACATTTCTTTCGGGCACTTTTGATGACTTCATGACTGTTTTTCAGGTCCACAGCAAAAGTGGACACTTCTGTCATTAGTTCCTTTCCTAAATGCTGAGAAAAATTTTCACTGAAACTGCTTTACACTCCACAGGCACGAAGAAAAGGTGCTGAAAAGATCATAAGCACCAGACCTTTGCTTATCTTAAAGTGCATTGCTACATGCAAAGACAGAAGTGTGAATGTGTCTATCTCACTCTGCTTTCATGAAGTATCACATGAGAAGATTATGGATACTGAACACTAAACTTAAATTACTAAATTGAGCACAGAGTACAATTTTTGGCATCTTGCCTTCTTTTTATCATAAAGAAAAGCAAATCCACCTCTCTGGAATCTCTGCACAGGCTAAGAATATCAGATTGTTGCAATTTTGTGATCTATACAAAATGAGTCCAAACACAATGTAACAGTGAGAACTTGCTTTCAGCAGGCTCTAACACTTAATCAAGCACAAGGAAATGCCCTATAGCTCAGGACTGTGTTTTCACACAGCTCTTGCTGTTCCTGTTAACCATGCAATGCATGGTTGGTGCAGGCACAGCACTTCTGTCACTGCATGCAGACCTTGCACTGAAGCTAAGTGTGGTTTCTCAGCTGCTAACACTCCCATCAGTGTTTGCTGTGGCTGAGAGGGAAGGAGGGTGCACCAGTTTTATTCTACAGCTTGCAGAAGTAGGCAAACTGTCTTCTGCTGTGAAGATCACACAAGAATATGCTGGAAAAGTTCTACAGTATTCCAGATTTTTACGTTATAACTAAGTCATTCATCTCCTCAGTAAAAGGTGGATAGAGGGATCAGCTTTTGGACCAACACACTTCAAAGTGCCTTCCAAATTGCAAACATCACAATAAAACACAGGCCTTAGGGAAAAGACACAGAACACCTTTGCCATCTCATTGTCAAGTAGTCACTTGAAATCTAGTTTCAGAACTTAGCAGGAATATAAAAATAAGCTTGACCTGAAAATGAGAACCTACATCTAAGGTTCCAAACTCCTTGCAAGGCTTTTGAAAGACCGGGAAAAAGACGTATTTCCTTTTATGCTTTTCAAAATGCTTCACTGAACTCAAAAGAAAAAGCAAAAGGTTGTAGGAAGAGAAAATGACTATACAATGGACAAAGAGGATTGTAGCAGAAATATTACTTCTCAGTTGCCTCATCACAAGGGTTACAAGTGTGGAATCCAGTGCTTCTCATGGTCCAAAAGAGGCACTTAAGCCTGTACTGAAGGCAAAAAAGGTTACCTAAAGGAACCAGATGTGCACTGAAATAAAAGTGTTTTTACCATCCTAGTACCAGGCATCAAATAGTACAGCATGCTGGCTTACCACAGGACTGTCCTGGTTGTCATTAAGCTCTGAAAGCTTAGTGCTGGATTTCTGCCGTTTCGATTTATTCCTTTCACTAAGGTATCCAGAGCCGGTGTCTTGTAATTTTTCTACATCTTGAGCAGCTAGAATACAATCTTCAAGACTGCTGAATCCAGAGGGAATGTTTTCTTTGTTGACAACTTCCCTAAAAAGAAAAGGGACATTACAACAAGAGGTTGTTTAAAACATTCTCTTGCTACATTTATGGTAGCAATAGAGAAATACATCATGCTGACTGGTGCAGTTCCAGCAACATCATCTATTCCCTATGAAAACAGTATCCCTGGTTCTTCCCAATGCAGCCTAAAACACACACTGTGCAATGCTAAATCCCACTGAGGAGCAAAAACCAAGTGTATACACCTCAGGTAAGAAAACTGTGAGGATCAGTGTTTGGGATTTGATTCACTTCCCACTAAACCAAACACACAGAAGCCTTCACATGGAAGCTGGACTAGCCCCTGGCTGCCTGTGGCATTTTTATAGAGAGTATGAAGCATATTTTCCTTTGAGACACGTGCTTTTAATTTAGAAAAGTGATTCACAGCTGCGGTCCGAGGATCTCCTTTGGTGCATGACACCGCATAATTGGCCCTCTTACTCATAACTCTCAAATGGAAGAGCAGGACTGTGGTGCTTTAGCCAAATGCTTGATTTCCATCTGGGAATTACACAAAACATAAAAGGGAATGTATCTCTGCAATGGCAACATGACCTGCTAGGACAGAGGAGTGTTTTGCTATGTTGGGAAGCAAAAGGGACAGCCAGCCCTTAAGTCATCACGTGATGCACTCGTTGGGACTCTCTGGGCTTGCAGGGTTTGTGCACATTTACCAGAAGCTTGGCATATGGCTTATCTTGCCCTGCTGGATCCTTCAGCAGGCAGCTTTTCATTTACCGCTTGTTTAGTAGTCTTCCCTTAACTTTGCCCAACAGTGAAGATGCACATACACAACACTACATTATGGGAACAGGAGAAACACAAGGCACCTCATTTAGCCAGAGGCTAAAGGCAGCTTGCTTACATCTGACATTGAAACTGGAAAGTTTGCTAACTCTCTGTGTGGCTGTCTTACACAGTGCTGTGCAACTCCAAAGCCTGCTTTCATGAACACCAGGAGAATTCATCTAGACTTGACTGGTGTGATAAGAAACCAGTTACTCTGCAGTACCTGGACAGTGTCAGCATGGCAAGTTTTCAGAACAAAACCAAAACTTGAAGGTTCCAGTGACTTTCTAGATCAGGTGGAAAAGACATATAAAGAGGTATGATAAATATCTAACTGAACTTCTAAGATTTGCCTTTGTGGAAGTTTTTACAAACTCCTCAGCAGACCAATTACACATACAGAGCCTGCAGATCGTGTAATCTTCAAAGCCTGGGACTTCACCTATGTGATTATGTGATAAACACTCTTCCTGCTTGTGGTCTCACTTTGTGACATTACAAATTCTCTTGTGATCCATCACAAGGCAAGGAGATGACAATCAAAAAAACAACAGAAAGACATTTTGAAGGGAATCCTTAATTTCAATAATTTACCCAGAGAAATCTCAGAAAACTGACCTAAGGGAACCTGTGAAAACAATTTGGACCATAGCCAGCATTCAAAACTTCCAGTGTGCTTTAAATCCCTGGCTCCAGCTTTCTGGATTGAGCCTGTATAACTGTGTCAATCGTATCTAGAGGCAGCTCTGTAACACAAGGTTGAAGAAAAGCCCTGCAGTACTATATGCTTCCAAACACGTACTCTAGCCAGTCTCTGACCTACTTACCTGAGAAGCCAGTCAGCAGGGCTACTTAACAAGAAAAACTGCTTTAGAGCTGCTGCCAGATACTTTGGTGACTTGCAAGTACCAATTTCCCAGGCCACCTTTACAGTGTATTTTGATTCACTAGTACAACAGTAGCATTGACACATTTTGGGAAATACCATGGATGCAATATTAACACAAGGTATCAATGTCTATGCACCTGTATAAAAGTAGCTTCATACAGGAAGGTACAAATCCAATAGAATTTGGGGAATTCAGCACCCAAAACAACAGCAGGAGACTAGATGTTTGTTTTGGAACCAACTTCAAATCCTAGCAATCCAACACTACAGTGAGGCATATACATTCTTTACAAGAACTAGTGCTATGTTACAGATAGACAGAAGGGTAAGCACTGATTAGAGCAAAGTCTGTAGTTACAGTTTCTCAAATACAGCTATGCCTTGTGTAACAAGTTTGTTAAGGCTGTGGTGGTAACACATTTGTACCACACAATATATGTCTCAACTAAAGGAGTATAAATGGAAAAACAGGCATTATCTCTTTGACACTTAATGAAACTCACCGCTAAATCGTGTTTAAATTTTGCATAATAGGGTGGATTAAAAAAAAATCTTAGATTCTGATTAATCAAAAGGAAGGTTTTTCTAATTTCAGACAAACTTCCAAGTCTCTTCACTAAACCCAAACAACAAGCTGTGCCTCCACACACAAAAAGAGGAACTTAATCTCATTTTTGAAGACATTCTGAATTCAGAAAAGCAGCTGAGCCCAATGTTTTTATCTAAAAAAAGTTACAGGCAGCAGAGCCAACTGCTTGGGAATTTCCACTAACGCAACAAATACGGTAAGTAACCGATTCCAAATACTGTAATTAAAAACTTGACTAGGGGGCATAACCCCCCTAGATTCTTACCATGCTTTGCCCCAGTCCCTGATTTCTAGTAAAACTCTAAATTTCCCAGCTCTATCTGATGCAATGGAGCTCTGCACAGGCACTGCAGTCTGCTCTGCACTTTCAACTCAGGGCAGAAGGTCAGTGACTTCCATAACAGAATGTGGCATTGCCTTGGTAAGAAGACATGACTGGGGTAGACTTAAATATATTTTCCAAAACAAAGAAATCAGGCTCATACATGTCTCTGTTTCTCCGGGCTTCCTCCTGCTCTTTGTGGTGTCGCCTCCTCTGCCTGGCAGACACATTAGAAGAGGCTGAAGATGTCCCGGATTCAGAGTCCTCTGAACTCTGGCCGCCTGAGCCATGAACATCAAAGAGATGCTGCTCCACGGCTGAGCGGATTGTCTTCTCTAAATACCTGTCAAGCCGAAAAATAAGGTCAATTGAGCTCAAAGACTTTGTGGAGCTCCCTCTCTGCAGCAATAAATAAAACAAGGGTATCTGTGGGTTATGTTTTCTTAGGATGGCAAAGCAGCACAAAATGTTCTAGTGCTATGACAAAGGCAAAGAGCAAAGCCAAAATCTTTGAACCCTCTGGTTCAAATCCCTCAGAATAGCTGAGCCTTCCCAACTAATACTGCTCTTTTTATTTCTAGAGATGTCTGCGATTTCAGTAAACAGCTGATTTTACTTACTGCTGCTACAGACATTGGTGCCTAACTTTCATGCTCCACTCAAAAGTCCCTGCTCTGATAAAGTTGCATTTGATACCCAGCTGTTGTGCAACACAAGCTCAGTAAGGCAAGGGATCACCTGCAAGAAGATGATTCACTGCTGCCTCACCGAGGGATGACAATATGCAAACAGTAGCCCACTACAAACTCCTCACATGCACTGTGACCAAGCATGGGTTTTGTTCAGAGCTCACGCTGTTTTCACACATTCTTGGGCCACATTCTTGTGTATCCACAGCCACCCCAACACTGCTGTGAGACCACCCTCACACCCACTGGCAGTAAGAGGGCTTCCACAAAAGCTACCACAAGGGAGCCCCTGCAGTTGCATTGGTTAAAGATGTGAGGCTACTTTCAGCACAACTACATCTTCATTTTGGTACTGCCATTCTCTTATAACATTCCCTTCCTTCCTTCATCAGAGGAAGCTTTTATGAGAAAGCTTAATCTTTTTTTCAGAAGAGACTATATGAAAACACACTTTTGTATACAGCCCCATCCTGTCTCTCTTGCAATGCTTTAAGCAGACTGGTTTTTCAAACATGCACGTCCAAAGTCCATGTATAGCTTCTACTGTTTTTTCCATAACTAAAATATTATTTCAGGATTTGCTGGGTAATTTTCAACTGAGTAGCTACAGTATAGGAACCTGTGCTTCGGCTGGCTTCTCCTGTACAAAAGCTGTGTTAAGTTGCTATACTTGAAAGCCTGCTGAGACTGTAGTTCCTGGAAGAGTCAGAAGACCTCAACAACTGCAAAACCCCAGATGGTTTAACTAGGCAAATATGTCTGTATTTCACTATTGACAAAGATAAGTTCTGCAAACCCATCAGCCACTGGGAATTTCCAGCTCCAGCAAAGCCAACTCATTTTAGCTATGCTCCTCCTCCAATTACAGCAGCAGGGTAAAGTCACGTCCTCTGCTAGGATGCAACAGGGAGCAAACAAGAACAAGAGGATGATGCAGTGCAAAGAGCTTCTCAAAATATGCAAATTCTGCCAAAGAAAAACATCCCAGGCACAACGGGCAAACAACTAAGGGCCTGAGAAGTTTTCAGAAGGAAGTGATTTATTATCATTGCAGATGAATTGCTTTGGGAAACACTGCCTGCTTTTTGTTTATGTAAGAAAAACTCTTAAAGGGGAATCAAAGAATAACCAGTAATACTTTAAAAAGCTCCAAGAAAGACAGCTACAAAATTGTAAAAGACACTTACTCTCCTGTAGCTGGAACGTTGTTACTGACTTGTGATACGTGGGCACTGTATAAAAGAAAAAAGAGAAGAAAGATTTTATTATCAAAATAAGGTTTCAAAACCTCTTGTTCTTTGCTGTGCTGAGATTTAAAGGTCTGAGCTGTCTCAACAACAGCTGTGTAGACCTGCTACATTTCCCCTTAAGGAATTTTCACTCCCACTGTGACGTGGCACATTTTGACAAGTCAATATCCTCAACAATTAATTTCCTGTCATTTTCAAGCAATAGGCAAAAATCTAACAGTAAGTATTTCAACCTCAACCTGTTACAGATTTTTTGTTTTCTTCTGGGCTTTCTGCTGCTGACGTTTTAGCCTCAGCACAGAAGCTTTTGCCTTTTGAAGCTGACTTGAAAATGTATACCCTTAATATTTAACTGCTCTGTTTAACTAGTCTCTCTTTGAATATGCTCAGAGAACATATTCATACTCATTGCTTCACATTTTAAAAAATAAAATCTATGCACTCTCCTCTCCCTTTCACCTCAGTCTGTTACCAGGCTCAGGAAGAGCTGACACATGTAGGTGTTATCGGTTGCTGTTCAAAGCCCTTCTGAACAAGCTGACCTGGCACAGGTGTCACTGCTTTTTCCCCTCTGCCAAGCTGAGTCCCATCCTGCCCCTTTTTCAGCCACTGACTCAGCCTTGCAGATAAGGTGACACTGCCTATTCATCCCTTCTGTGACCTCCCTTAAGTCAAATAAGATACAGGCCTAGGAGTTTCCTTTCAAATTATCCCTGTACCAGCAGAGTACAACTGGCAGATAAATCCCAGTAAAATGTGGTCAGGGTACAGGCTGGATGCAAGATGTGCTTCCCGCCAAAACAGCCATTCATTGCTTTCAGTCTTTACCAGTTTCTCTTAAATAGTTTCCTTGCAGAACCATCAACAGCTGATTTGCCTTCACTAACCAAAGGTTTCCTCTCTGCCTCCCTCGAATACTTTGCACTTCACTGTATGGGGCTAGAGCTATCCAAGAAGCTGCAGCACTCTTAGATAACCACTCTGTGGCTTTACTGGGTTTGAGTGTCACTTGGGCAGAAGGCAGGCAACAGAGGATGAGAAGGGGTAAATGAGGGGTCACTACAGCTAATTTAACAAAACCAACAAACCAGTGTGACTCCAGTGTAGTGAGTTACAAACCCCACAAACACCCAGCTGCAAATTATACTCGCAGTATGCTTCAGGCTGAGCCAGTGTGTTCACCTGGGGTCTAACCACATATGCATCCTTGTCAGTCCCAGCTTCACCCAGTGCTACTCTCCAGTCCCAGTACAGGTCACTGGAGTGGTGCACACCAGGAAAGCAGTCAGGGATTTGCCAGTATGTGCCACATTGCCTACACAGGACCTGACCAGTTGTGTCATTCAGATAATTTCATGAAGACATACAAACAACTATTACTGTACCTATTATTACAGATAAAGTATCTGCATACAAGAAACAACATTCCCAGATCTAACATCTTGACTATTAACTACAGGATGGTTTTGGAATTTGAAGTGCACATTTCAAGCACCTTACTTGCTTTCTAGTTTGCTTACAGCAACTATGTGGCCTCTTCCCTGCCCAAAACTATTTTTTAAGACCTGGTCTCCCATGGTAGATGTATTAGCAAGTAACGTGCCAGTGTGGCAGGCTAACCCACATTATAAGATACAATCCATGTGCTTGCTACAGCTCCTACACCCATGGGAGTAGGTTAACACTGTACCACCTTTTTGTAATATTTATGTGCATGCCAAACTGAGTGGGGTTGTCTTTCATATCACACTTCCTTGTTTTCATGCCAGTGAAGTGGTAGTGGAAAGAAAGAAGGGATTGTTTGGATTTTATCTTTTTAAAAACATCCCTAGGATGTAGCTTTATCTACCAATAAAAATTTTTCTAACACCCCAGTACATTCTGTAGTTGTCTAATTCACAGTTAACCATGTACTTTACTAACACCAATTCAGTTTTAAGTACATTAACCCAAGTGATTTGTAACGACGAGTAACAATTAATTTACTGTATCTAGAAAGGCCCTAGTCAGACAATATACATTCTACAAGAAAAACAGTAGCATGGTGATTTTCAAACTACTGACAAACAACAAGGAAGTATATATATATTACATGCCATATTACATTGCAGCCCCCTCTCAAGAGATTTTAAATCAGAGTTTTTTTTAGATACACTAACTTCCTTTTAATTCCACAGCTTGTAACCTTTCTGCCTATTTCATTTTGAAGCTTAATTTGAATGCATTGCTAAATTGCTTTACTTACTCTCCACCAACCTTTCTTATACCAAGGAACTTCACATCCAAAACAAATGGTGGAGGGGAGATAGTTACACAGTAGTTTTAGGATTTGAGCCTGCTGTGGGACAGAACAGGAGGTGCACGAGCACATTGGCAAACCCAGGCAAAGACACCGCCCTGTGAGGATTTCAGAGCCCAGAAAAGCAACCAGGCAGGCAGGGTGTATCCTGCGGGGTTTTCCAAACTTCTTGGGTGGCAGAAGTTGCTCTGCTGTTGGATTTATGTGGAGCAGGAAGGGCAAGCGCAAGCCATGCCTAGAAGAGCCCTCTTGGCATGCCTGCCTGTGCAGGCAGCCGCCTTGCTCAGTAAATCATCTGGACAATGGGAACTCATGTTCTGCTGCAGTTAATCATTTTCTCCTCACATCTGCTCCATTTCACTGATATGTACAGTCAATTATCTCCAAAGCTAGATTATCTTTATTAGATTAGGCAGCTGCTGTTGCAGAGCATGCTGAGAAATACTGACTTTTGATAAAAATTACAGGTTCTCTTCAGGTGACAGAAGGCAGCAGGACAGTTTTCCAGTGCTGGGGGACTTTTACTTTCAGAAAGCCAGGCAGAAAATCTGTATCAAGGCACACAACTGTTTTAAGTGCTACGAACTTTTGAACTTGTTTCTTATGACCCTCATGCTTTTCCTTTTGGGAAGTCTGACCTCTAGCACTTCCCAGTTTTGTTTAATTGTTTACCCAAGTCTTTTGCTCACTTTCAGAGGTGTTCCATCAGCTCTGGATAATGCCTTACTTCACACATAAGGTAAACTCTTACTGCATGGCCTCCTTTCCTCTGTCTCAGCCTCAAAGATGAGAAGGTGGTATTTTCCATCACCATTATATCTCACCTGCCCTGCTAACTAGCACTCTTTAAGTTTAAAAATGTGCACTAGAGTGAGAATTACCTCATGCAATGTCTGTACCTTATTTGGTCTGTGTTGGGCATCTTGTGACAGCAGACAAATAACTGAGTTGGATATTGAAGCCCCTCCTCCTAATTTCTTTCATTCAAGCCACTTTGAGCAAAATATCTTAGCATCCAGGTAAAAAAAAGGAAAGAAAAAACATGAAACAGAGTAAACTAGCAAAGTGACATACTGTCATAGTATTTTCCCATATTGGATTTTCATTTATGAAGTCATTTAATTAATTCCTGACAATACTTAACGGCCTAATTCATAAACTATAATTGCGATCTGGTACTAAAGACACTTGCTGCTGAGATGTATTTAGTCCGTCTGCTTTATTCAGGAAGCAAAGGTGGGTTTTGTTCCTGTTTTCAGTTCTTTAAAAGCCAAGCACAACAGTAAGAAAGCCTCAATAGGTGCTAAAACATTTTACAATCTTGCTATTCCAGCAAAGCTGAGGATGTTTAAATGGCTTTGACATAACAGATGGCAAATTCCTGAAGTTCTCCTGAATACATTACTTCAATCCATGACCTATGAAGTTGCTATTCATACGTATTTATATGGTCTAAATGCTATCCACTCTCCACACTGTGACACACAATACTGCAAACTCACATGGGATCTATTTCAAGACAACTTTATTTGACACACTTTCACCAAAGAGAAGGGTTGTGATGGCATAGAAAACGTGAAAATAATGAGTTTAGAAATAAAACGGGTGTGCTCTTACTTACTGGGATGTCCCATCGCACAGAGGACACTTTCATTATTTTCTCAGCACCTCCACAAGCCCAGATCAAATTATCCTTCCTTTAAATGTGGCAAATTATTTTTTACACTACCTTGTTACTACACAGAAAACTAACCTCACAATAAGCAACTTTCTTCAGGATTCCTAATGTTTTTCAGTTGCACATCCTTTATGATGGATGCACACTGACACCTACTGCTTGGAGCAGAGACAACCCTGTAGGGGATTCACAGAGGCCACATGATTCAGCTTGGTGAATTTGCATGGCTGTGTGCAGGCTCCTCTGCAGAGGAGGGAAATAATCCTCAGGGAGACCTGTATAGCAGCCAGGCATGCAGAGCAGGGGCACTCGGTTGCCTGGTGCTTCCTTTCAGCCAGTGCTGGTGTGATGGACATGAGTGTGTACCACACAACAATCATGATTTCTGATGGAGCCCAGCACTCCTGCGGATCTTAAGACCTCTTATGGCTTGTGCCATGGAGGAACAAGTGCCCAGTGGAAAGGTGGTCAAGCAAATTTCTGAGTAGGTGTGAAATCCAGAACAGTTTTCCAGTTTCCTCAGGAAACTGACCTGAGAACAAACAGCATAAAACATCTTACCCGATAAACTTCAGACTAAGAATACCTGACCTGCATTATATAAAATGAGTTGTCTTAAATAAGAACTGTTAAAAGGAGAAACAGTCAGCTGTACTGAATAATGCCCACAGGAGTACTTCTAGGAAAAGAATCAGACAAAACTGTCCAATGCCTTGCCCTGCACTCATGGGTATTTAATGCAATCTTGGGCACTGCTTGTGATGTCAGGTCTCATTGCAATTTCAGTTAAATGCTCTGCATGTTAACAAGGAAGCTCCACAATGCAAAGCTTTTGCTTTTCTCCCCTGTAATATCAGCCTGGTTTATCTCAGGACATACTCATCAGGGAGCTCCTCTGAAAGCATCTCGTGATTAACACCACGTCTAACGCACATACACCAGCACAAAGCATGCCTGAAGATTCCCTGTCTTCTGAAATCTCACTGCACACGTGGAATGGAATTGTGCTTACAGGGAATTGCCACTGCCAGATGCTGCTTCATTACCTGAAAGTGCCAAGTGTTTCTCAGTACTGATTACTCAACACAGCTGGCAGTCACAGTCTCACTGCAGAATTATGCAAGGAGCAGTACTATGCACTTTTCAACAATCTCAACTCCCTTTGCCACAGGGTCTTGTTACAAAAGGTTTTGGAACGTAAACACCCTTCAGGCATGACTCCCTGAAACAATGACCTAGCAAGGCTTTTCTCTTAACAGTATAGAAATCTTCTTGCCTAGTACTGAACACAGCTGAGCCAACAAATTATTTAATCAAGGACTACAGAGAGGGAGAGGACAACCATGGTCAGCAGTAGGTGAACGCATTCAAATGCCAGATCTCTCAAATTGCTCAAGCTCACCTCATCCTTATTATGCCCAATGAAAGAGGGCTCCAGTGACAAAATTAATAATTTTCTGCCCAAATATATTCATAAACTATTTGTACACATTCTCTCTCGCATCAGTCTTGTTACTTAGGATACACAGCCTTCCCCCTCTGTCTAAAACTCAGGGGGAATATGTGCACCCTGGTTCACTTCTTATGGTAACTAGGACCTCCACGCTCTTTTCTCCACCTTGCAACAGTCTTCCCATTTCTTTAATCATCTTCAGAAACATAAAGCCATTGGAACACGAGTGACTTGAAACTGTGTAAGGCCTAACCTGTCTCTTTTAAAAGGGTATCCATACTCCTTCTAAGTATACTGGAAATACTCCTTTTATATATCCACTGTCATGTGATTACTTCAACTGGAGTATTTTCATCCTATGCCTCCCTTTCATCCCTCCATGAACAAGTATGTTCATGTCTTTTTTTTTTTTCCCTGGCATTTCTAAACGTGAGGAACTCTCCTTTCATGGCAAAGATTTTCATTATTAGACCTGAGGTAATAACTTTATTACTTATGTTATGATTTTTTATAGTATATGTCTTAAATTTGATGCTTATCTTTATAAATAAATAAATAAGACAGTGAGATAATTTATATATATATATACACACATCTCACTCTGTATAATATCTCACTGCCATATATTTTCTCCCAGAGGACACTCCCAACCCTTTCACCCCTGCTATAAGCTCAATTATTGAACATGATTCGATTTTATGCTAGTGGCTACTAAGAAAAAGAAGTTGATGACACTTAAGGAGTTCCAGCAGCAAGCTCCTTCCTCTCCTACCAGCAATACCTATAGGTCTCACCTCCTCCCTACCCATCTTAAAGTTCTAGTGCTCACGTCCACTTTTTCCATATAGATAGCATGATATAAAACATTTTGCTGACATCAGAGAGATTAGGTATACTCCTTCCTCTCTCTGGGAAGTCTTTTTAAAAAAATTGGGTTTGTACTGGTGTTACTGTTATGCTCTTTACAAACCCCTGTCACATTTTGTCTCATTTACTGCTTACGCTTGTACTGTTAAAGACTGTTTATTCCCTTACAAAGTAGCAGTGGTGATAAAGTCTTGAGTTTCCTAATATCAAAAAAAAACCCAAAAAACCAAACTAACAAATCCCCAACCCTGAATCAGTGTCATTTTAAGAAACAGCGTATTTATTGGTGGCATTCTGACAGTTCTGACTTAAAAGTTAAGACCTTCAGCATTTGTCTTATTGTTAAAAATAGCAACCAGGGAAATATCTCCATTGTTAGCTGACATGGTACAGCACTGAATAATGAAGTCTCTGATTTGATCCTACTAAAACTGATTTACAGAGCGTGTGCTGGTTTTGGCTGGGGTAGAGTTAATTTTCTTCCCAGGGGCTGTGTTTTGGATTTGTGCTGAACACGGGGTTGATAACAGAGATGTTTGTGTTATTGCTGGGCAGGGCTCACACAGAGCCAAGGCCTTTTCTGGCTTTTGTACTGGCAGGGAATTTAGGGGTGCATGGGAGGTTGGGAAGAGACACAGCCAGGCCAGGTGACCCAAACTGACCAAAGGGATATTCCAGACTCATGCTCAGTATATAGAGTGGGGGGAAGAAAGAGGAAGGGGGGACACTTGGAGTGATGGCATCTGTCTTCCCAAGCCACCATTACACATGACAGGGCCCTGCTCTCTGCAGATGCCTGAAACTGCCTGCCCATGGGAAGCACCAAATTAATTCCTTTTTCCGCTTTGCTTGTGTGCATGGATCTTTCCTATTAACCTGTCTTTATCTCAACCCATGAGTTTTCCAGCTCTTACCATTCCAGTTCACTACCAAATCCTGCTGGTGGGGGAGTGAGCAAAGCAGCTGGTTGCTGGCTGGGGTTAAACCACGACAGAGGGACACAATGTTCCTTCCATCTGGCAAAAGCCAAGTATTATGCAGTGTTTGGAAGCTAAAGAGCTCTTGTTCCCACTTACTTAACTTGTTGTATAATTATCTATATGGAACTACTGCATAAACACAGCAGTGACCGATCTGTCCCCAAACATTCATGATTCACTAGAAGGATTTCTTTAACAGTATTTCAAACTATGTAAGTGTGGCTGGTACCAACAGAAATAGATTTGACCATGAGACAGCTAAAGCAGACAGTCCTTGCCCATGGTGTGAAATGCTATTTCTACATATGTCATGCACAGCCTCTGGGGGCAACAATCAGAACATTCAAAGTTACGCAGAAAAAACAGGCCACCCACTCAAGTTCTCAGTTGTTGAAGCAACAGGAATTGCCCAGCCAGCACCAGCTCTCCTGCCAAATAAACTGCACTTGGCAACTGACCTCAGGAGGCCACATTTCTGATGTGTTATAAACAGAAGCAAGACTTACAAGCTGTTCCCTTTATTGACAAATAACTGTATCCCAGCTACTAAAGACAAGAGCTTGGCATGAAGCCTGTACCTCAAGGTGCGCTGCTCCCTTTACTCCTACCAGCCATTTCTTCAATTCCCATCTATGTGTTTCTTCCTAACTATTCCCTTCCTATCTGCAAGACAGATTCCCATGGAAACCCATCCCTTCATTTCAGTGGACACACTCATTCTCTGTTCTTCCCTCAATACGCCTACATCTCTATTTAACATGTTCAAACTTGCTCCCTCTCAGAAATGTCCTTTGGTATCAGTTTTCTCAGGTCCATTCCTTGCTCCCCATCTCCTTGGTGATCTTGACAAGGTCAGTCAAAGAGAATCTCCTTCATGGACCATTTTTCTATAATCCAGGAAAGGGTTTGGAAACACAGTTTTGAGCAGTAAGACAGATGGAAATGTAATGAAAGCCTAAAATCATTTGAAGGTCACATTTAGCCAGAAAGAAAAACAAAGGGGTGGATGATTTTTAATGGAAAGACAAGATGAAGAACTAAAGGAGGGAAAATTTAAGACAGGAGAATATATATGTATGCAGCTACAAAATAAACTCCTGAAGGAAAAGGCAGAATCTCCTTGGACAATTTGGAGCTTTTGAGGAACAGACTGGGCAACATCTGCACAAATAGATTTCATGGAATGACGGTGCATCAACAGGAAGGCAGAAAGGATCATGCAACCAGGCTAATCCATAAACAATTCCCTGACACACTTTCTGCACAGTATGCATTAACTGCACTCTTTCTATGCTTCGTGTCAAAAAAATTCTTTAAGAAAAAAGCTACAAAGATAAACAGGAATATATGCCAGAGATTAACACATTTCAGACATCACTCTAAGAATTCCAATTATCACTGTTCTCACATAAAGCACCACCGGGATTTCTTTTTATTTGTTTAAACTCTGCAGAGATCAAAGAACCCAATTATAATATCTGGCCCTTCCTTCTCTGCAGCCCTTCATTGTTAATTGCTCTGGCTCCTGTTCTTCCACTAAGTATAAATGAAAGCATTGGAACTGAGCCTGCTACTGAAGCAAGCAGAGCAAACTTTCACTGATGTCAACAGAATTAGACGCCTTGAAAAGCAGTGACTTTGCCCTCCAGTTGGCAAAACAAGAAACAATTTGTTCAAATGCAGCATGAGCACCATTCCCTCCAGTGAGGCTTGCTGGGTACTCAAGTACTCTCCTGCTTTTCTAGGCTGCAGCAGGGAAACAGTTGCTGGATGGGCTGCTGACTCACCATCTGGTTCCTGGTTTCTCTCTGAGCAGCACATGCTGCCAGTTCCTCAAATCCTGTAGCAAAAATCTCTCCTGTGCCTGCAGATAAGCTACTTAGGCATCTAAGCTCCAAAACAAACCAAAGAAAAGAGGAAATTCATGTCCATCTTGTAATAAAGACCTTAAACCCTGGGCCTCCTCTCCAAAGACAAAAGAATAACAACAGAGATGGTATCTACAAAGACTCATCCCACTAACTGCGAAAATATTACAAATGTAAAATTAATCCTCACTTTGATTACAGTCTGTTCAGCACTTCTGAACCCCTCCCCACATTTAATTCCAATAACAAGTCAATCCCACACAGAAAAACAAATGAAAACAGCTGAGTAAATACCTCACATAGAAGGGTGACATGGGCCGCTCATCTTCTTGGGAACTAAAAACAAAACATATTTTATAAGTTAGTATGCTTTCTTGTAGTTGCAGCTCAAGATACTCACTCTTAAAAAGCAGAGATAAAAGAAGTGAAATTGCACCCATTATAGAGGTAACACTTAAGTCTATTTTGTCCTCTGGCTGATGCATGGAAGAAAGCTTAAAGTTCCTTTCCTTAAATCCTGGCAATCCAGCTTGTTTCTCAATGTCCACAAATGTGGCGTAACAGATCTCCTGCTAGACAGCCAGGAGTCATTCTGACTGCAACAGTGCTAGGGCTATTCCCATAGCAACAATAAAGCATTTTGCCAGAAAAACCAAGAGAGTCCTTTGCTGTCTGCTGTTCCAGAATTAAACAATCAAAGCTAAATTTGAGAAAAAACATAAATGACATTTTGAGTAACCAAAGAAACGGCCACGGCCATACGTGTATGCATGAGGCTACCTATTCCCTACTTTCATCACTCCTGTGGAAAGTTTATTTGAATGGAATTTCTGTAGGTTTGAGACCAGGGATTGCCACTGGCTGGCATGGAGGTCCCCTAACAAAACATTTAGCTGTGTTTTAGTTGTGCACGGTCTTGGCCCCAACATAACTACCTGGTAAGTGACTGAATAGCCCTGATCCAGCTCATTGTGCCTGTGCTGGCTCAAGGGTAAGAATGAGCTGGGAAACAGAATCACACATTATCTCTTGAATTTTGAAGGATTTTATTTATTGGCTCATAAAAGCTGCTCTAAGCACCCGAAAACGGGGAAAGGAATATCTCTGTGGGATTTGCACCTAGGAAATCAAGTACTCAAGGTACCTTCTGCAGCTTCCATTGGAGCCAGCATGAAGCTCCCCCAGCAAGATGAGCAGAAACTGGCCTGCAGCCAGGTAAGCACCCTGCTCTCACACTGTACAAAGCCAGAGGCAGATTTAACCACAGCTTATTTCCAGTGTTATAACTGATCTACAAATATGAACACCAAATTAACTGGGGGGGTGTGGCCAGTGCTCCAGAGAAAAAAAATCACAAGGATACAAGCCCCCCCCTAACTAGAATATGGAAAGATTCATAAATAGACATCTACAGAAGGGACCTTAAAGTACATCCTGATTTGAGGGTAATACCAAATACCACGGACCGGAAGGAAGAGAAACTGCCTCTGATATCGGTGTGGTCTGACAAAACTTCATCACCTCTGTAAGGCAACAGTGACAGGACAGCTTTCAGTAGCTCCCCAAGAAGAATGGGAGTACAGCTGCTGTACTGGGAACTTTGCTGCCATTTCTACAAGTCTGTCTTCAGTAGCGTGAACAAGCTGCAGTTCCCAGAGCTGCTGCTGCTGCCAGAGCCAAGCAGGACAAAGAGCAGTGCACAGGGGGTGGAGAGTGCCTGCCTGTGAACTGAGGCTAACAGCACCTGAAGAGTCTTTGTGAGAAACTGCTACAGCTTTGAAACTGCCTCGAAAAAGCTGACAGAAACACAGAAATGCCCATTACTGCCTTTCCCTGAAGCCACCCTGCAACAAAGGCATGTGTTAAGAACCTCTGTCAGGCAGGGCTCCTTCCCCTGATGGCATGCAGTCTCCCAGCCTGCATGCATGCTATCACTTTATTTAGCACTTACAGAATATGTATTTTTTAACTGTCAAGAAAGTAGTTTAAATCACAAAGCTTCTGGTGAAGTTTTTTGCTATGTTCAGTTCACTGGATTAATAGCTGTACTTGTAATCTCAGTGCAAACAAGTCCAAGTAGTGGACAGAAAACATGAAAAAAATCTTTTCTCACGCAAATGAAAGTTCACAGTGACATCAAGATTTCTGTGCATCAATGCAACTTCAAATGACAAGACCAAATGCTGCTTTATGTACAACTGGCAGTTGCCAAAGCCACACTAAACATGCTTTCTTTTCATCATAAACACCCCTCCTTATTTCAAGGTTTGTAATTAACTTCCAAATCAAAGAAGCATGATCATACTGAAAAAGTACAAATATTCTTTTACATTTATGCTCCCAATATTTGTTTTGACAGAGCAGATGGAAAAGTAGTATTCAGCTGCAACTTTGAATCCTCTTGCATTTTCTTCCCTTTCTTCTACAGCAAGTGCAACTGTATGCTTCTTAAGGTCAAGCAAGTTTTCTACCTGTACAAAAATTTATCCACCCATACCAAGGAACTGATGAAAAACAAATGTTTTAAGTCCTTTATCTGGGAATGGGAGAGAAATAAGCTCTTACAGAAGTCAGAAACCAAATATCAGTTTAATTTAGATCACCAAGTTACAAGATTTCACATGGTAGGTAGTAACTGTAGCTGTGAAAAACCTCTCTTACTCAACAGTGGTTCATACTTCTACATATGCAGCAAATGAGCAGTAGCTGAATCTGGCATGAAGGCTTTCAAGCTAACTAGTATGAAATCCAGACTTTAGAGAAAACCATAAAAATCTTCTAAATTTCTACCTTGCCTAGCAAAGAACTCATCCATTAGACAAACAGGCTTAGCAGTAAATTAAGTTTTGGGGTTTTTTGTTTGGTTGGGTTTTTTTTTATCCTCAAAGTTTTCTCAAGCTTTGCATATGCTTTATGTCCAGAAGGCACTAAAAGGATGAAATAACTTTTTAAAAACCCTGTTACTTATTCAACTATCACTGATTACCTGGTCAAGCAGGTGAGTGCAAAACATAGCAGTCTCTTCTTTCTCAGGCATATAAATAGACCCCCTAAATGAAGGGACTAAACAGAAATTAGTCACTTCCATGAAATACTTGGGAGATTACCTGACAACCTCCTTCTTGCTAAAAACCAAAACAAATACCAGCCAAACTAGAAAAAATCAAACCAGAACCAAGCAACAAAAATACAGCAAATCAAACTTGTTCTGTTTATTTCAGAGGTAAAGAAGTAGTATTATGTGTGTTCATGACCATCACTGAGCTAATAAAAAGTATGTCAGGGTGGAAGGAACATCAGTTTAGCCCACCAATTCATTTAGCACATCTTGAGATTTTCAGGCACCTCCTTTCTGTCCCTGAAGAAGGAAATAGGAAAGCCTGAGTGAAGTCTAACTGTTAAATGACAAATTCCCATTATAGAAGAAGAGTTATCCTTTTTGCCTCCCTCTTTTGCAACAGGAATGTTACAGGCAACCATTCACTCCTCACATTCTTGAACAGGCAATCAGGGTCTTCCTTTTTCCTGACATCTCTTAGAACCATAGAACTGGTGAGGGTGAAAAACACCTCTCAGATCAAGTCCAACCTTTAAATTATCTTGCCCTTCAGGCAGAATAAAGGAGCTCCTGAGTCTGTTGTAGAACACCCATTTAGATGGAAAACTGCCAATTTATTTACGTGCATAAGGAATACCCCTGTCTCAGCCCTCTCCTCAGCAGCCTGAGCTGCCACGGCAGGTCAGAGAGTGGCTCTGGGTCCTTCCTCCTTGTTTTACTTGCACTCAATTATCAGCAGTTCTTCTGTCTTAGCTTCCTGGCACTGGAACTTCCATTACAAAGCTACTGCTGCTTTCCTACTCTGAATCTCTTTTCAAAACATAAATGGGACACTTAGTTGATGAAATAAAAAAAAAAATACTCCAGATTTGGCTCTGGGGTTCTTTTGTGGATTTTTGTTGTTGTTGTTGTTGTATCGGTTTTTTTGTGGGGTTTTTATTTTTTTTTTACAATTACAAAAATGTACTTTGACTCATGGGTCAACATTTTGCACCAGAGATGAAGGGCCTAGACACTGGCAGGGTCTTGCTGCTTAGCCAAGGTCATGTTTTCCTAATGCCTTGCCATAGGCTCTGTTTGTTCTGACCTCAAATGTTAGATAAGGGAATGGCTTGCTTTCTATTCTACCACAGAAATTCTCAACTTACAAAGAAATGTAATTATTTTTCGGTGAGAACACTTATTTAATGCAAAGCAACAGCTGCTTTTATTTTTAATGCAATCAAACAAAAAGACATTGAAAAATTCAGTGCCAGCAAACTACTAATCATATCAAAAGTTAATGTAGGTTTTAGAGGGAGGAGAAGGAAGGCTAAGCTTGGGCGACTTCTTAAGGCTTCAAACTTACCTCCCTCTTGTTTTCTTTTCATCATTCAGAACACTTATGCCTCCTTGCATTAAAAGACATAATTTTCACAACTACAGAGGATTTTAACAATATTGCTTATTCATTTATTACGCCATTCTACATCAAGAACACTAAAAACAGCTTCAAGGAAACACTGATTTTGAGGCCACAGTAGTGCTTTTTGCTAAACGTCTCATTCAAAACTTTCTCAGCACTTCTTCACCCGCCCAAGTAATTTCCTCATAAAAGTTATTTCGATGTTGCAAAAAATGCAAGATTGAAACAGCTCATGAAAATTTATTGCATGCTTATTTTCTCAGTAGAGCTATTTACTCATACCTTGTGCTTCACAGCAGTGGGTAAAAGGCAATGCTTTTGCAAATGAGAAGTAGCAGGCAGCAGAAGCTTTTGCCTTCAAATAAATCCTTCAAAATAAACTTCCTTCAAATAAATACTGAGGTACACTATACAAAAGAAGAAAGAACAATACCATCCTTGATTCAAGAGTAACCATAAATTTAATCTAATATCATAACACTGCGGTGATACAACGGTCATCATTACAGTCAGGACCTACCACCAACCCTTGAGCAATGCCACCCTTGCTCCATATCCTTAAACAGAGGGGGAGGAGGGAATGCCATAGGTGCACTGTTTAAAAAACAAATGCTTAACAGCTATTTTCCTGTGAGAGTTATTTCCATGCCAACATTTCCATTTTCCCTGAAGAGCAACTTTAATAAGTCAAACCCATAACATGTTGTTTCAGATATTTATATCCAGTCTTCACCGTAGTTGTGCTTATATCCAACCATGCCTACCACTGAAACTTAAATAAGCCAGTCAGCAAATGAGCCACATGTTAAAATCCAAAGCTGACAACCCATCTTCTTTATTCTGAACTCACCTATTCTGCAAAAATATCATACTATGCAAAATATCTCTATTTACTTGGGTGGGGGTGAATTGCTATTGGTTTAAATATTAAACTCCAAAAGATCCCACCATCTTCCCCAACTGTTTCTTCAGCCGTGTTTTTCCTAAACATCTCTCAACTAAATTACACTGCACAGGCATCTATCCATAAGCATAACTGCAAAGGCTATGCGTGAGGGGGCACTGAGATTGAAGCATGCCACCCGAACAGGAAAAAATGTACACTGAAGGCGTTTTGCACACCTCCTCCTACTTCAAAGTAACATTAGAGATCAGGGAAATACAGGCTTTCCCATGGCAAGCTGAAATGAGCAGAACTTCTTGCTGATTAAGTGCCACTGTGAGTTAGAAGCAGATTTTCCATTCATATTAACATACCTGAATATCCCGGAGCCCTTGACAGCATAATTTTGTATAATTATTTTCTACTTACTATCCTCCTAGATTGCAAATATGTTTATCTTTTAGAAAATGACGTCAATGTTAAACAGCTCCCTTTTGTTGTTTCACTTCTTAAGCTAGTTGGGTCTTATTATGAAAGATGGGGCAGTGTCTTTCCTTTTACCTGTGGTTTGGCAGTAGTCCTCACTAGGATAAAACTAGAAAATGGCTCAGAAAGAGGTGGAATCAATGTACCAGCCAAAGTCTCACCTCTTCTCAGAATTTAACAGTGAAGTTGCATAACACACAGATACCTGTTGCATTACAATAGTGAAGAACTGTTACTAGGTAACCAGTGATTTCAGCTTCAGGACTGTTTGTTAAAAGCTTGCACACTTCAAATAAAGGTATCCGAGAGGCCAGTTTTTAGGTAAATATTCATATTTTCTTGCTTAATCAGGTGGACACCCCAGAGACAAACACCAAAGAAAATTTCCACACCAATTTCTTCTTTTAGTCGGAGCCTTCCATGCCCAGTGGTACTGAGGAAGAGCTTCTAAAGGCTCCTACACCCATCATGTCACAGCTGTGACAAGACAGGGTACTCAGCTGTGGGTCAAATCTGAGCTTGGAAGAAAAAAAAAATCACATAGCATTTTCTAAAAAGCTATGACTTGAGGAAGATGAGAAACACAGGTTTGAATTTCCCTTCATTCTCCCACCAGAAAAAACCCCACCCAAACCCAAAGCAAACAAATAAAAAATTAGATACAAGTTCTCTCCACCCTCAGAGAGCATACTTCACATCCATATTCCAGAACATACTTCATTAGGGCTTGTCAAGTACTCCCAGTACCTTCGATAGAAAGCGACAGCAAAGTCCAAAAGATCAGACTTATTTACAATACAACTTTACATAGACAAATGTTCATAAATGTGATAAAGAGAACACAGCAGCCACCAAAAAAAAAAAAAAAAAAAGGTGTGGTGGAATACAAATGGTGTTCTCGGGCTAAACTGCTGGGTATTTGTGAAAGAACCCAAGCAAAACAACCAGTAAGGTAAATCAAACAATCATGATAACTGCAAGTGAGACTGCCCATGCAGACCACTGCTGCTGTATAGGTTAGAAACAAATCGGTCACATTCCCTGCTGCTATCATATACACTTGCTAAATATATTTGTGATAGCTTCACTCTTCCACTACCTTGACTTGTTAAGCAACAGAGGCCAGCAACCACAAACAAGGCCCAAGTGTGTACCTGCCTTTCTTATCTCCTACAGAAACTGGCAGATATGACTGGCAAAGGCAGCCCTTCGGCTTTGCACAGCTGTTGTTAAATCTGCAACAGACTGAGCTAGAATATATGAATTCAAACATGCATTAACAGAATTAGTAACGCTCTAACTAGGAAGCTAGGATACCAAAGTAAGCTAACGCTACTCTGAAAAGATGGTGGCCTACTAGCAATAGAAGAGACAATTACTGGTGGATAACTTGTTGGAAAATCAGTAATGCAATCCATGTGACATTCACTGGTGCCTTCTGCAGCACTTGGGCAGTACAGTACCTACTGCAGTGAGGGTTCAACACGTTTGCTTTACCCCATGCAATGAAACATAACCCTGCCACCCTCACTGTCACTCCTTCACAGCAGGCCACCATACTCCATCACATGCCATTCTCCAGATATCTATGTATAGAATGACACCATACAGTACATGTGGCTCTATGCAAGCACAGTATATGATTTTCTGGGAGACAGACTCACAGCTCATATCTTGGTAGATACAGAGCCCTTCTCCCTCTCCTAAGTTTTACACACCAGCTACACATTTGTATTGCTTCAGCGAAAAAGGAGGGTTTCCATGGCAGGCACAGTATGGCCCCAAAGAGCACGGAGTGGTGCACCTCCAGGAGATGAGCAGGAGGGAGTTCACTCACCCAGGAAGGGAACCAAGTGTGATTACTGCAGGCAGCTCATTCTCTTTCTTGAGAGAGAAAGACAGATTCTTTCAGCTTGGCAAGTGTCCTAAATCACAGCACCTGAAGGGTGCCCCATCCCTGATCTAAACCCAGTAACAGGAACCATGCACTGTAATTTGTCCATGCCCTCAGCTGGAACAGCAACATCAGCCTGTCCACCCCACAGGAACCACAAAGTGCTATCCACGATGGGACTAGCCAATACTAGAGGTAACACCTTTCCTGAAGCTGACAAAAAATGCTCAAAGACAGCAAAAGTCTGCCCTAAGGGAGGAGACATTATATAGGGAAGAACAGGAAAATAAAGGTGCAACCTAGAGAATGCCACTGTAAAGGGATCTGGCAATCTGTGCCAAAGAAAATTAGGTGCTAGAAAGTACAGTATACACAGACTAAAAATAGATCACGAACATGGAAAAGGAGACAGAATTTAGTGAATTACTTTTAACTGAAAAACTCAATTCTGTACCATGCTTAAGGCTTAATGGAGTTTGAAGAAAATTCCTCACTTTTGAAGTGCTGACTGCATCTCTAACTGACCAAGACTTAGTCTTCACAACAACAAAGAGTCTAATTAGAGCCAGCCTGTGAAACCTATCTTCCCCTGGGGTGAAGAGTCAAGACTATAATAACAACCACTTGTTCTGACTGCCGCTAGGACAGTCAGATCCTTGGGAACATACAAAGGTTAAAAATATTATGTGAGACTGGTCCTTCAAATAGAAATGATGCACCATGACCAATTCTTTAAGCTATTCAAACCGTATTTCTGTTTCTCTGCAGTCATTAACATGGAACCCCACAACTGCATTAGTGCCAAAGAGACTTCCTCCACATCTACCTGCAGAGGACCCTGCACTTTACCAAGACACTAACAGTTTGGGCGGCAATTTTAGTTATTATTTATGGTGTTCAAGTAAGCAGCAACTCTGCAGCTTCTGCTGAAACAGCACCACCACAGTGCTGAAATAGCACAGTAAATTTTCTATTTACTGTTTTATAGATTACAGAAAGATTGATATTCAGGCCATTCAAATACTACTAGGGGAGATATGGACCATTTAATTTTGAGAACTGAATGAGTAGTAAAAAAAAAGAAAATAATAATTTGATGACCCAGTGAAAGGGATGTTTACACTCCTCTCCGCAGTGGGTCTGTGCCCTGCCATTTCAGAACCTTGACTGCAGCTGTCTCTGCCATAGTGTGGCGGGAGAACATGCCAACACAGGTACTCGCTCACAGCTGGTGCTGAAGGGAGGTGTGCGTCGGCACTCGGGAAATACCCAGCCCTTTTCCTCCGAAAATTAAACCTGCCGCCCATGCTGCGGCAGGCTGGGTGTGTGAGCTGACAGCCGAGGGTGCGCCGTGCGCAGGGGCCGCGCTCCCGTACCGCAGTACGGCCCCGCCGCGGGCAGCCGCCGGAGGGCTCGGGGATGCCCGGGCGCACGGAGCCGGCGGAGCCCCAGGGCTGGCCGGGCTCCCGGTACACCTCAGAGCTGCTCCCACCCCGCATGGAGAGCGCTGTGTGGATTTCGGGGCTACATCGAGCCCTCTCTCCGCCCGAGGAAGCCAGAGATCTCCTACCCCCGGAGACCCACTAATAACCCGACCTGTTGCACTGCCCCGGCGCCGGGGCGGGAATGCCATTCCCGGGCGGGTATCCCCGCTTCCAAGTGGGGCCGGAGTCCCGGCTCCCCGTGCCGAGCAGCCCGGCAGAAGCCCCGCGCTGGGTCCCGGGCCTGCCCCGGCCGGACACGTACCTCTGCAGGGGCATCACCTCGCACGCCATGCTGGCCATGGAGCCGCTGACCGCCCGGCCGCCCGCCGCGCCTCTCGCCGCGCCCGCAGCGCCGCCAGCGCCTCGCCGCGGGCAGCGCCCGGCCCCGGGGTGGGGCGAAGGGACCGCCGGGCCCGGGTTGGCGGCTGACGACGGCCCGCCCCAGCGCCCAGAGCCCCGGCCCGGCCCCCCAGCTGTGACACCCGCCCCAGCCCCTGTCCCTGCTCGCCCCACTGGGCTTGGCACGCACGGGTTAATCAAAAGCGGTTTCTGATGTCCAGTTAGTTCTGGGCCTGCAAGAGATGCTACAAGCTGAGTCTAATAGCTACAGGACGCCCTTGAACAGAAAGACCCCACAAGGTCTTCTGTATCCCTTTCAGTAACTGTAACCCACCGCCCTTCTTCGTAAACTTGCTCAGGGCGCAATGTAGTGTCTCCCGAGCTCCCTCTCCACGGCCGCCGGCTCCGCTCTGGGAGCGGCAGGAGCTCGCCATGCACCCAGACCCTCGCACAGCTGCACGACACCTTCGCGGGGCTGCTCTGGCTCTGCCCTCCCACCTTCACCGTTGTCTAGAAGGGCTGGCACAACCTCTTAACTTGATCCTTTCCTGTTGCAGTAGATCCTACTGCTGTTTGAAAGGTTTGTGCCGTAGTTGGCCACCCACTTCTGACCCACTGCAAAGAAAACTCTTCTTAGTATTTGAACTGAAGAGACAACTGCAGAGCCGAACTCATTGCCAGAGGGCTATCCTCAAGCACTCCTGCTTCTACATCTGTGGCTACTGACCAAATACTGCTCTGAAACAACAAATCACACCATTTTATTGGGTAGAAGTTTGGGGCTGGAAGAGCGTTAGCAAAAAAGCCCCACACAAGGGGCGTGCCACTTACCAGGACATAGCAGCCTTGGAAAATGAACAGCACAAAACCACTAAGGTCTTGCACTGAAACATTTAATGGCTACTGAAGGAGCATACCCAGGGTTTTACTTTTCACTTTCATGGCTCCTCTGCCCAGACGGCCTCAGGAATGGCTTTCCATTTCCCCCAACATTGGACAGAAACACTTCTGCTGCTGCCCTGGCTGAGTGAATGATGTTACCACACTGCTTTGTGTGATAGGGAAGGGGAGGGTCCTAATCTGATAAAGGGGCCAAAGAGAATGGAACCTTTCAACACTTTAAGTGGTACAAACATAATGGTACATATCAATCTTCAAAACTTCACATCAATATTAACAGTACCACCCAGTTCAACCCTAGTGAGGGCTACTGCTGGCTTGGAAGAAAGCTGTAGCAGGAGCTCAGCGCCTGTATGTTTAATACTTCCTTAGAGATGTAGGTCATGCAAACTAGACATGAGCCACATCAGCTTTCCGGAGAAGCAGCCGACACTCTCAGGTTAGCACAGCGTATCAGACATTTCACAGGGATGCCCAGCAGATCCTGATCTTTTCTCAGCAGGAGGCAGGGGTGTTTTCTGTCAAAATGAAGAGCAGTGAGCAGCTGCAGCCTCAGAAAGCAGTGGCATCGAGTAGAGACATGGGGGTCAATTGAGACGTGGCTTCGCTTCAGCACCCTGAACTGTTTAATATCTGCTCCTGTCAGCTGGCTGACTGGAAGAAGTGCATTAGTAATGCTTCTGCCCACTGCCTCAGCACAAGCCTGTTCTGCTGTGACAGTCACGCCAGGCACAGCACAGGGCTCCTTTTAAGGAAAGTCAGCAACGCTGATAAAGCACTCTGCCATCATGGATCTGGGTTGCTCTTACCTGTGGCAATTAAATGAGTATCTTGACGACTTCCTATTAAATTAAATGCACCATAGGTACTCATAAGCAACTGAAACTAAGAGAGAAAGATTTTACTCTGATACATAAAATTATTTCAGCATAAAACAAAAGCACCTTGTATTATTTCACAATTCAACAATAAATCAAATTGCCTTTTCCTAGCCAGTCCTTTTTTATACACGCACAATTATTCATAGTTTATTACACTTCTATAAACTGAGTGTTGCTATCAGGATGCCATTAAAAAAAAAATTAATTTTCCACATTTAACTAAGGACCCATCTATGTGGGCAAGGAATCAGGGTTCTCCAGAGCAGCTTGCTGTATAAACAGAAGTGGGATAACTCAAATAGCTGCTGTACTATGAATTTATACACTAGCTATTCTGTCATAACTTCCATGGGACTTGCTTGTATAAATAAGCTTAAAAGTACTAAGCTCCTTGACAAAGAATTCACTAACAAAAAGAGATGCTGTAACAACCAGAAAGATTAATTTACGGATTAGCATCAACGAAGAAGGTCAGCTCATGTCATCATGCTAAAATCAACCAGATGATAACAGTAAGGTTGCAGGGCTCCCTGTGCCATCAACACCTTCAGAACCCCCTTTTGTTTCTGTTCTCTTCTTTTGCAGTCTCCTCAATGGCTATCAGTTTTCTCCTTTGCATCCTCGTATGTCTCTTTTAACACTGCCAAAACCATCACAACTAAGAAGAGGTACACGAGCTCATGTTTCCCTGCACCCACTGGCATGCAACTTCAACTACTGTTGAAAGAAAGGCGACCAAAGTTGAGAAAATGCTCATTGGTTGTTGCTAGCACTGCTGGTTTCCCAAAGTTTTAACTATTTTGAGAGCAGCTGCAGACACTGCAACAAAAGATTTTAACACTGGAGAAATGTCAGAATGAAATTTTTAAAACTCCTTTCAGGGACTGTGGCCAACCATTGGTAAGAGTGGTAGTACAGGATGAAGGTCACCCTAGTTCAGCTCACACAGTCTCAATGGGCCTTTTGAATCTCTCAACTGCTAAACAAGAACACAAATCTTAAATTCTTCACCTCCCCTGCTCATGGGCATGGACCACAAGTGATTTATGTGTGGCACAAAGCAGGCAGACAAAAGGTACCAGAAAACTGCACTCTTATCTCCAAACAATTCCACTTCCTTCACACATGTTTACGCTCAAACCAACTTGCTACTTGACAGAGGCAGGAATTCCTACCCTCCCCCTGCCCTCTCATAACCTTTTTTAACTTGCCTAACTCAAGCTGGGCTATCACACATAAAACCTGGGAATTATACAACATTTTATGTTGGATTTGCTTGTACTTGTTGAGTTTCTTCTCCCGTGTTAAACATGGAAGACAAAACCTCTTCTGCAAGTTTCATATAGTTCTTGCATTTCTATTTCTCAGAAAGGCCAAACTCATCTGTTGGCAGCAACAATGCACCACAGAAGCCCTTTATGGTACTACCAACCACAGAAACAGAGGATGAGGAAAAAGCCTCTCTCAGGACAGGCACAGCATCCTCTCCACTGACTGTAGAGGTGCCTTCTACAACCGACTGTATGCTCCCAAGTGTATTGTAAATACTTCAGGAAAACTGACAGCAAATAACAATAAAAATTATAAAGTCCCTTGAAATACCAACACATACTGCCACACTTCAGCACCTGCACCAAGGCAACACCTGAGTTCAAACTATTTGATTTGCAAATTTCTTACTGTGTTTCAACAAAGGAAAAAAAACCACTGGCTGAAACCAAATATGAATAACCACTTTTCTTCAGCAAAGTTTAAAGAATAACTGCACGTTTGGAAAGGAAGTCTCCTGTCAATCATCACTACAGAAGTACTGTCTCCTCTTTCTTTCCTTTTCATACTTTGCTGCACACCAAGTAATTTTCTCAGCATATAAAGCAAGAAGAGAAGAGGATCTGTGAGCAGCACCAGAGGATACAAGATATGTGATCTAAATAATGAATTTTATGAGGATGTGGTTGTGTCCTGAAAAGCAGTTATCCCTTGCTTCACTGCACAGTCATACACAAATCAGATACTATTAAAAAAAAAAGGAAAAAAAAGGTGATTTTGACTAGACTGACAAAATCTGAGGGCTTTTAGGACGCTGCTCAATATAATCAATTTATTTCCACAATGTTTACTAAGTTACGCAATATTTTCCCTCTGGCAGAAACATGAAAAACAAAGGAAAGATATTGCCAGACTGAAAATTAACAACATACTTTTCAAAATACCACCAATACAAAATTAAACATGTCATTATTTACATACACATATGTATATTAATACACACATTTTCCTCTTTGAAGTATCTATGCATATGAACATCTGCCATTACAAATGATAAATACCCTGGAAAATCTCCCACAGGCCAGAAGATTTGTGTGCACACATGAAATAAGCAAGTCACATGTAAATAGAAACTGTACCTGGAAACTACAGCCCTTCATGTCCAAACAAAGCATACAGACAATTAAAAAGGCCCCCACCAAAAGGGCATTAAACAGGAAGAAAGACCAACTAACATGTCTAAAAACATAATTTAGTGAAAGGGGAATCCTCAGAAAGATTTTAAAGTAGTAACAGTGACTTTGCAAAGCTTGTACTCAGCCCTGTTTCACTTAACGATGTTTCAATGATTTTTAAGTAAATGTAAAATTATACTGGTAGTTGTTTTTGTATGTTGTGTGCAAGCCTGCATTAAAACTTTCAGTACAATCACATAAGTGTAAAATCCGGGAACTATGTGCAAAATGGGGGACACAACATCATGCTTACAAGCCCTAAGTGACTGTGTGGCTGAAGAAATTATCATCATCCTCAGAGATATCAGCATGGACATTACAAGGAAAACGTGTATTATGTCTGTATTTCCTACTGGGTTGGTTGCTACAAAAGACGTTGATCAGTTCAGGCATTCCCATTCCCAAGCAAGTTATGCAAAACTGAAGAGTGCTAAGAGACAACCCATGACAGGCACACAAAAACTAAACCCACACATTTACTATTTTTCAAAGAAAATGGTCTATGCATGCAGGAAACATTAATACTTGACCTAGTGCTCACAAACTGACCAAGACTCAATGGCTGGAAGTCAAAGATAGATAAATTATGACTAGAAATTAGACATTTTAAAGTGGTTGAGAATAATCAACTACTGATGTAATTCATCAAAGATGATAGTGAATTTTTAATGTTCTTACAAATTACAGTTGCCTCTGTTTAGGAACACCAAGCCTTAGGTAAACAGTCTAGATGTAATTTGCAGAATTTTCTTACTTATTTTCATAACTGACACTCCTCTTGTCCAAAAGAGAAGCAGATTGCTCTCAGCTGACTTCATTTTACCCCTGTTCTTTTTTGCACTGAAATATATGCCTGGATGGCATATCTGTGGAGAATATATTGGGTAGCTTTTCTGTTCCTTTCTGCAACTTAAGAGGTCAAATTACATTTTAAACAAAGCTATTTAAAATCTGTTAAGAAGGAAACATATTCCCGAACTGTTCTTTAAACTTGCAGGGACAAGAGAAAAGTGTGGACCAAACCGAAAGCTTCTCAGAGCTTCAGGTTCTCAGCACTCCCGATCTCATCCAACAGACAAGCACAAAAGTTCATTTCCCATTGCAAGGGACACCCCATGCTCCCTGGAGACCTGGATTTGCTGCTGTGGCTGCTCTTCATTAAACAGCAGCGTCCTTTGCAAGCACTGCCACACCCGCCTGTCAGCTGCTTTAACTTGTTCCAAAGGACTCTGGCCCCATTGGGAGTAGGTTCCCAAAGGGTCTCCTGGGAAAGCAACAAGGTGGTGCCAGCTAATCTGCTGGAACAGGGTAAAGCATGCTGAATGACAAGGTCACTAGGTTCTTCATTTGCACCAGTTAGTTCAAGTGCCAGAGCAGCAAGCAAACAAGCAGGAGTCCAATCTGGTACAAGTTATTTTCAAAGCAGGCTTTCTCCAAAGCTCTGCTAATATAATGAAATGCCTAAATTTTAGTGTCCAGTGAAATTTTTCCCACTTCTCTAAATTGTTATTTCTTTAAAACACTTAACTGTTATTTCTATAAAACTATCTGCACAAAAGCTCTTTAAAAATCCAGCTGTTTCACACCAATATGAAAATGTCATTGAAAACAATGAAGAAAAACCATTCATTTGTTAGCAAAAAGGTTTTTTAAAAAAAAGTGAAATTAGTCCCTGGTACTCCCTCCATGATTTATATTGCCTACCAAAAATGTCACTGTTTTCACACCTTCACATCTTCCAAAAACATCCTCCCAGTCCTCTACAAAATTACTATCCTTTGAAGTCCATACCTCTGCACCCTTCATGTTCCCTGTTTCCCAAAGCACCTTCAAGTGACATGCCTGTAAGTTCATCCTTAGCCTTATGAAAAACAAGGATATGGGAGGGAGCTGAGGAAAGCAGAGGAACAAGCCACACCGTTCACGTTTGCTGCACATGGCTTTTTTACTCCACTGAAAGATAAACTGCTGTCCGTGTTGGCAAGGCAGGCAGTCTGGCAGAGTAACAGAAAAAACCCTCCAGGAATAGCTCCTCTTCTTCAGCTGATGACGTGAGTGAAAGGAGTCCTCCCTTTGCACCAGTGCCCCAGTGGCCGGCCTGGCTCCCGGGAGAGCTGGTGGGAAAAAGATGACTCGGCAGGAGAGATCAACTCTGGCTGGAAAGCACTAAAACAAGAGTCAGCTGGGTGAGAGTAACTCCAGCCCTCTGCATAGAGCTGCAAGATTCATCTGCCACAGAAGCAAGGGAGATCCTTGGCAACTCTGACCAGATCCACTAAAACCTGAGTGCATTTGAGCAGAACACAGCCCTCTCAGGTCAGCCCTAGGGCTTCTTCCTGCACACAGCCGTGTGTACAGCAAGGAACAACAGATGCTTGTTTATGCACAGCCAGATACAGCGATGCTGGGCTTAATCAGCACAGCTCACTGCTGAGCCCCTCATTTCCAACATCAGCTTTGTGCCCAGCTGCTCTGTATGTGGCCAGGCTGTGCAAACACCCCCCTGTCCCACTGCAGGACACTCCTGTCAGGAGTGGCACAAGTGGATAATGCCGGCAAACAGAAGTTCAGCATACATTTCATTATCAAGAACATTCAGAACAACATGGGTAAGGTCTGTAAGTTTTCAACTTTCCCAACCACCTTTCAGAGTCGTGGGAAAAAAACCGTATTTTTCGACTTGAGGGGCATAAATTTAGCAAAAGCTAACAAGATTTTAGAGGTGACTTGTTTTCTCTGATGCTCAGTAGCCCTGTTAGAACAGTGGTCACTTGAATTTTTTGGGTTTTTTTCCAATTTGACACTTTCTGAAGTTTCAGGGTGGGGTTTTCCTTAAGAAAATATTTATAAATTTTATAAAATATGGAGTAGTGTTAGCAGTGCTCCCAATCATTTTATAGTGGCTAGACAGTTCCTAATCATAATGTAGAACAATAAAAGCATTATTTTATTAGATACTAATCCTTCCCTATATGAGTCAAACCTTCTGAATGCATAGAGCTTGGAGACTGTGAAAGGACCTGAGGAACTGGTGGTGGAATCTTTTGTTTCCAGGAGTCCTGTCAAAGCCTTGAAAACTGGAAGTCATTAAAAACCAAGCAGCTTTTAGCTTTTCTTTGCAACTACCCAGTGCCCTCTCTTTGCGGGCATCCCTAGCACAAACACACTGTTTCAGCAGGTGCATATTGAAAAGAAAAGTTTTGGTACAGGAACAGAACTATCTTCACACTTCCTAACTGCAACCCTCTCAGGCCAGGAGGAAGGCACTGAGCCAATGTGAGAAAGTGCAATTTGCAGATAAACAGTCAGCTTGGGATCATACTCCTCACAACAGATAAAGCGAGAGGAAATCTCTCATGGCCACTGAGTGTGAAAGAGAAGGATTTTACAACACAGAAACAGCTCAGAGCCAAACTGATGCCAGCAAAGTGACAGGAGCAGTGAGTGACAACTCTGCCCTGCCATGCTCTGCATCTTTTTATTAGACAGCCAGCTGACCACTTTGATTAAAAATATTCATGTGTGTCATGGGAAGTCACAGCTGAACCCAGCAGCCTACGCTGCAACGTGCTGAACACAACGTCCAGATGCACAGTTCTTCCAGCTGAACCAGGAAATTGCAGCAGCAAACAAGCCTGACTGAGAACCCAGTGACCTCTGCCTGCTGATCTTCCTGTGGGGACTGCCCACAGGACACAGGCTCAGGTCCCCTCTGGAGAGCCACAGGGGAAAGAATACCTCACAGTCTCAGGTGGTAGAAAACTGCTTGCTCTGCAAAGCTAGCGGAAACAAAGGACTCTGTGCTGAACCTCCCCATCTGAACAATACACCAGCAGACAGGCTAAGGAAGTTATAGGAGAGGGAACTATTCACTGAAGTAAAAATAAATCCAGGCACAGGGCAGACGCTTTGCTGCTTTTCTACTTGCTTGAAACACGGGTTAGTGATGGCTGTCTTGGTTTATATAAACACAAACATTAAAAGCACAAATATTTCCAAGGTTGGCTTAAACTCCTTATTATTCACTGTGTGTTGTCCAATAAGAGGTTATGTATCCTTTTGTTTAAAAATTACTTAAAAATCATACAGATGTTTGTCCTTTATTTCCTCAGCAATTCTATTATCTGACCCACTTGGTATCAGAAAGCCATCAGCTTCACGAGATGTAGGGACTTACCCCTTGCAGCAAAAGCTGGTAACAAAATAAAGAATCCTTCTAGCTGAGAGAACAATGCCTGAGGTACAGAAAGGTAGTATTTTTTTTACAGCTTTGTAACCCAATTACTGTGCATTTACTGTAGTCCCTTTCTGATTTCTAAGGCTGCTGGATGCTGTCCCAGGAAAGAGGAAAAGCTAATAAACTTGGCTCATGGACTGAAAGAAGAACTTTTGTTTCCATATGCACATTATGACAGTAAAAGTGTATATGTGCCTTCTACCTCAAATAGTCACCAGATCTTTGTTTCATACATGATTCTTCTTCCTTCCAAGATGAACCTCCACTTCTGTGGCACAGGTCAGGGCATCAGATTCAAAATGTTCTCCATCCCACAAGACATAATTTGTCACCATGTAAATCTTGCAAAGAGAGACAAAGATAAAATGGCTAGAATTTTAAAGGGAAGTTAGAATAGTGTAACGACAAAGCCTAATTTAAAGGAGTAACCTGTGCAGGGTGGAAGAGAAAGGGCAGATGCTTGGAAAAGTACACTGAAATCCGCCCAAGTGACTTGCATGGAAAAAATCTACATAATTACATGTTTCTGTAACTGTTATTACATCTGGGCTATAGACAGGGGAGAAAACCCAGGAAGAGTTCAGACCACACCCTGATTTGCCATTCACAGTCACCTGTCTTGGAGAGACACAGAAATCACATGTCTTTGTGGCTGTGTTTTTAGAAAACTAAAGCCTTTTCCTAACAACTCATTATGTAAGGCAGTTCCCGCTGCCAGCATCCCACAATGCAAGAAAGAAGGGAATTGATTGCATAGGAGGGTGGAGACAAACGTACTTGCAAAGTTAAATGAGTCAGCTTGGAAAAACTAACTCAACACAACCTAAAGAGAGAGAAGTGGCAAAAAGCAACAACATTTTACATAAGAAGCCCTCTCTGAGGGCTCAGAACAGGGCCTGTCAGTGGCTGCTACACGCTTAGTGATGCAGAATGTAACTGTGCATACCACCTCCCCACCACGGCTCCAGACCTTTACCCCTTGCCTGAATCGTTTTCTTGAAGAATCCATGGCTGTTGGAGGGCAGCCCTGCCTGCTGCCTGGCTGCAATCCCTTATGTAAACCTGGCAGCAAGGCTCCTCAGTGGTAAGGCAAATTATTACTTTTGATGGGGACTGAATGTACTGGCATGACAGACTTCAAAAACAAAAAAACCCCAAACCTAAACAAAAATAGTCAGCTAAGCAAACAACACTAGCCCCCCTGTTTGATTTGTTCTGGCAACAACAGACCAGTTCTTATCACATGCCAGAGAATAATGATAAGTTTTGGCTTGCCTCGGTTTTAAACCGCAGCTGCTAAAAGGAAAGCCAACAAACAGGGAAAGTGTTTATAGTAAGCACAAACTTCTCAGTGTACAAATGTATGTATGTTTTCATACCTCAATAACTAGCAGTGAAAATACACTGTGTCATTAAAAAGAAGGCACAGCAGGGTACATTAACCAACCCTTTATTTTAGAGATGCTACCACACTACTAGGCATGTGATCCCTTTATTTTCAGGACACAGGCCAGATATAAGGATTTTTGTGAACAAAAGGTTGATGTAAACAAACCTCTTTGAGAACATGCACGTGTTAGAAAGCCAGCACAGGGTATCTGTGCCAGCAAATCTCATTGCAGATGTGATGGCAGTCAGGAACAGGAATTTGTGATCTCTGGCACACAAAGACATGGCTACAAAATACGGAAGGCTGGCTTACTGAACAACTGCTGTGGTTGCTCTAAGCCGTGGCTCTCAGGAGCTGCACAATGGTTTTACGGAAGTCTGGCTGCCATACATGCTCCCACTCCCCAGCACCCAACCACTACGAGGCAAGGACGGGTAGCCAGCTACACTCACTGAAATTTCCATGCACAGAGCCGAACAGCACCACAAACAGCAAGATGCTCTCCCACTGAGGGATCCCCCTTCAAAACAGTCCCAGCAGTGCAAAGAGATGCAGCTCCAGCAAGTGCTAGAATAGACATGTACAACAGCAAAGCATACTTCAGCGCCCTTTCCTGGGCATAAGATCCAGAACAGCGTCAACCAAAGCCTGCAGACAGCATACCCCTCTGAGCCAGTATCAGGAAAGACATTTATGCTCACCATCCTCAATCCCCTGCTTCACATTTTGACTGCAGGAAGCATTTTTTCTCCCTTCTGAAAGTTCTGTCTTTCGTCTGCTTGTATATGAAGTTTAGCCTGAAAGACTGAGAGCATTGCTTGCAAGAGGCCCTCCTATCTTTGTATCCACGTTAATTTTAATATATCTTAACTCTGAAGTAAAAGCAATTTGAATCTATTATTTGAAGCAGTTATTTGAAGTTTTAGTACCTCTAAACATACCCAAAATTGTGCCAATTCCTGCTGCAGTTATGTATGAACCAGAGCTTTCAGCAGACTTTTTCCTTCTAGGTAAAGAAAGAAAGAAAGAAATAAGGACCCAAACAGGGACTTTGCTTCACAGAGCTGCAAGCTCACTCTAGTTCCCTCTAACTGAAGGCATGGTAAGGCCCCAGGATGGCCCATTCCATCCAGCCCACTCTCCAGTACTAAAGTTGTTGCCTCCCCAAGCTCTTGAGTCTGCAGTGTGACTCTTGTGACTCTCAATCAGGTAAAGACAAAGGACGTGTGTGGTTCCCAGGGTCTGGAGGTTTGGCTGCCCTGAAGTTCTGCACAGGAACTCTTGCAAAAATGAGATGAAACTCACAGAAATACATAACAGGCTGCATTTTGCCTAAAGACTTTAATCCTTTTTTCAGAGCACCAGTCTCTCCTCTCTTGCCCGTGCCTTCTTTTCTTCCTTCCTTTCTCTCTTTCTCCACTGCTTTTGGATTTACTCAAGAGCTGCATTACAGGTATGCTTTTCTGCTATTGCATAATTAGGAGTTTGCCCTTGGCATACAGCTATAATAATGAGGCAATTTTCAAAACAACACATACATTATATGCTAGTGGGGACTGCAGATATATTAAGTTAATCCACCTATTTTGTTCAGAAAAAAAAGAACACAACAACCTTTCATAGAACATTTTCTTAAGATAACTGTTGTGAACAGAAGGTGATACAGGTGATACAGATTCTATGCTCTGCAATGTTTTGACTGCAACTGATATACTGCATATTTCAGCTGATAGCAGCACCTTCAAAAAATTCCTGCAATGAGGAATATCATACCTGTAAGAAGGCATAACATTTTTTTTTAAATGGTAAATCATTCTAGAAGACATAGTCACAACTGTAGTTGTGGATCCACTACAGTGGATCTTCATTTTAAGGACAACTGTATGAAGACACATTAAGAGGCATTTGAAATAGTACTAAAAATTACTAATCAGCCAGAAGTCTCTCAGTTTCTCTCTGAAGGCAGTAGGGTTAAATTAAACTGATTGAAAATTTATTAAAGATTGTAATCCTTGCTGGAGGGGGCCTTAGGGGCTTAGTGTGTGTGGTAATTTCTTCACTGTTACTCTTGTGAAGCTGCTAAAGTGGAATTCTGCATCTACTGTTCTGTGTAGCCCTTCATCCTCTTCTAATCCACCCATATCATGGCATGGAAAGGGAACAAACCACAGGCATTTTCATGAAACAGCATATGATTGTCACTGCCAAGAACAACCTTTAATCTTTTCTAACAAAGATCATATCATAGCTGAGCAGATACAGTAATTTCACTAAAACTTATCTGGTAATTACATATAATTAATGATAACATTTATATTAGAACTGTTGGTACCTTGTGACACAAAACCCCCCAAGAAGAATAGCAGTGTGTTTGCAAAGCACTTTGTAATCTAGGTCAGATGCCAGAGTCCTTCTGCTGAAAAAGGTGAAAACTCCTAATAATAGCCTTGCACTGAAGTAACACCAGGTAATACTTCATTGTGCGCTTAAATTACATGGGAGTGACCCAAGGCTGCCAAAGGCAGGTTTAAAACCACTCCTGATTTATCAGAGTGCTACATTAATGCCAGGGAATCAGGGTTTGTGCCTGTTGCACAGACAGCTGTCGCCCAAGCATGTTAGGTCTGCTGGAGACCTCTCTCTGCTCCATGGCCTGCTCTCCATCCCATCCTGCCCAACAACCTGCCAGCCTGGAGCTGGGAAGAAAACAGCAAACACTATCTGCTCCTCCTTCAGCAGAGGCAGTAGAGCACTGATAAAAACGTACCAGAAACAAACAGCAGTGTGGATATTCAACACAATTAGGTCAGTATGCACAGAAATCTGACAGAATAGAAAACTAGGGCATTCTTGAACAAAATGGGATTACAAGAGAATTAATTTCTACAGTTAATTAATTTCCCAGATAAATTAGAGATGCAGACATCTTTCAACCCATGGCCCGAGCATGAAGATTAGGCTTCTGCCTAGTTACAAACACATTTGATTTGGTGCTTAATGTCCTGTGCTAGCACTGGCCCAACTGTCCCATACTTCAATAGTACTCTTCTAAGCAATTACACATTAACAGGAAAGCAGGAATTCCTACAGCAAATAATTACATCACTTGGGAACTGCTCTAGAAGGAAGGCAGTTTGTTGGGGTACCTCATGAAGTAGATCAATCACACACACCTTCCCAGACATGAGACCTGGCAGTTCTTTATTTCAACCCTTGAGCACTTCATTTCCCTTTCCACCTTGGAACACATAGCAGAGTACAGGCAGGAGCACAATTTCTGCCAGGTTACAGAACCTCAGCTCAAGAGGCTGGAACTTCTGCCTCAGCCCCACCTGCCTGGCCCTGTCTAGCTGCTAGAACTGTATTGCCTTCTCCATTTTGCCAGCTGACCTGCTCTGATAACTGATTTCTAAGTCATCTCAGTCAAAAGCGGCTGGATTAATGAAGCCATGGAAACAAACTTGATGTGTTCTGGCTGCAGGAATTTTTGGGGAATCTTGGAGAGAGTGAAACACACAGCTAACATAGCTAAGAGTTAAAGAGCATGTGTGCCTGCCAAGGGCTAGAAACCAAATTTGACATCTATGCTTCACCACCATTAATATGAATCAAAACCTGGTGTTGGTGCATAATTTGCTAACTTGTCTCATAAATTGAGTCCTGTCGGTCTGTATGGGTACTGAGAATAGCACACATGTCCTGCTTACACGGTGAAGTCACTCAGTTACATGTCTGGCAGCACTGCCTCTGCTTTGTGTTCCTGGTTGGTATGCTGGGACACCACAATGCTTTGTTTCATGACACATGAATAGCACTATTTCCCACATCAGGTCAATTCCATATTTCAGTAGCACACTGCAATTTCCCACAGTAACCTGAATCCCTCATGTGCTACTCTAGACACAATTCAATATCCTGAGAACAATGAAAAGATCCTAGTTCAGCCTGATGTTCAGGGAAGGACTTGACAAAAAAGCAAAATGCCAGTGTTCACCTAACAGACAATATGCCAACAGTCAAAACTCAAAATACTCCTTTAGACAGATACTTTTATAAATGTTTTAAACTAATAAGACTCTCATAGAAAAATTCAGAAAGATACTTACTTATAGATACTCTACACATACTCTTCTATTCTTGTCTGAATGGAGCAGTACTCTCAGTAACATCATTCTTGCCAGAAAGAGAAAACCCTTCAAATTCCCCTTCTTTTTTGGATTTATGAGTGAGAATAAAGTCAGCCATCTGTTAAGACTTAAACTGGGCAGATCAAATACACTTGATTATTCAAAAGAGACACATTTTGGTTGCATCTTGTGCTCGGTGTAATTTCTATTGCCTGAGTGTAGATCAAGCCTGTTCACCTGCACTCCTTCACCAAAGAGGCTACCTTCATATGCTTGAAATTTTATGTTGGAGAGGCAAACCAAAGCACACAGCTGGCTTCAGAGTGTGTGGATTCAACAGGAAAAGGCACATTAATTTATCTTACACCCCAGTATTCTGTTTAAGTGTTCAAAATGCCCAGAGCCAGAGGTGCAGGTACAAAACAAACAGAGACAAACACAAAGACATAAAAAGAACACTAACCTGGAGAAAAACACATCATTGTTAATGAAGGAGATTTCATCTGCTAAGTCCATCTCCTTCCCACATGAACCACTGTCTGTTAATCGGAGGCTGACTTGAGGTATTCCGTCTGACTGGCCTGGCTGTGGCAATAGGCACATTTGGTTGGATCGTTCCGTCGGCGGTTTGGTCATCTACAGAAGCAAGGAGAGGGAAAATTGAAACGTGAAGAGAAGAAATGCCAGAACAGCCCTTTCACATAATCTGTAACTGAAAGACATTCCATGCCAGTGTACAAACAGCAAAGGCGACAAGGTGCAAAACAGTATTACAAAATACAGATAAATCAAACACTCAGTTTGATAAAGACTATTGAAAGAAAAATAAAGGCATGTCTATGGAAGAGCAAGGGCAAGAAAAAAATTAAGAAAAGGTAAGTGAAATAAATACTTATTTTCTGTACCACAGCAGATAGACTAAAAAAAGTTTGCATTGTATCTGCTTCTTGACCACTGGAGAAACAGATGGTACCAGCAATTATATACCCTGGCTCAACCCCCTTCCCACACTTTTTAATGACAGTTGATATCAACATGTGCCCTAAGAATGCTTAGGGGAAAAGAAGAGCAAGTTCAGAGGTCCTTATTTTAACAGCAAACATTGAACCTAACCTTTGTGATTACGTTCAGTTTTCTCTTTTGCTCACTTCTGGTTTTAGCATTCACAAGATCCCATGGCTGTGAGTTTCACAACATTGTTACACATTGATTAAAATAGATTATTAAGTACTTCTATTTTAGGTATGGTGACATAATCTTTCCCTTGGTTTTGAATTATGAGAATTTGCCAGTAACTGTTCCATAACCACCTCCCCCATACCATTCTTGACTTTATACTGCTCCAGTAGAGGTCTCTAATCAGACAGAAAAATGAGGGTTTATATAGTCTCTCATTTTACAGAAGTCATGCTCATGTGTTTGACCATTTTTACTGCTTTTCTCTATACCTTTTCACGTTGTATTAAGTCCTTTCTAAAATGCAGTCAGAACTGCATGTGACATTAGATATGAAGGCAGATTTAGAGGCGGCTTCTCATGAAAATCTAACCTTTTATTTGCTTTCATGATTGCTTAATTTGGAGCTCATCGGTATACACATTCATACAATCTGTGGGGTTTCGTGGACACAGTTAGCACATAGTGATGGAAACTCCACTTATCAGTTTTTCACCCAATACAGAGTAAATTAGAAGCCTTCTGAAAGTCTTTGTAGCCAGATTTTAATTTTTCCTACCATGAATACTTTTCTACTAGCAGTACATTCAGTATTTCCTAGGTATGGAAGCAGTTAAAAAGCAGATTCCAACGAAGATCCTTAAGGGACTTCTTAGAAAGTGATAAACCAATCACGTCTTTTTATTGCTTTCTAGTTATTAATCCATAAAAAGGCTTTCCTTCTAATCACAAGATATCTTTGCTTCTTTAGAAACAGTTGACAATCCCATGAAAGCCTTCTGAAAATGCAAGTGCACTACACTGACTATACCTATGCACATGTTCACAGGCCCTTCTGTAACAATTTTTTTCTCTAAAGAAATAGTGCTGGTGCCTCCTAATGACTTTAATTATCCATTTGTTTCTCAGTTCTGCTGCCTGCTGTAGTTGTTACAAATCTGCTGGACAGTACATCAGAATTTCTGAATGCCTTTTCACACCTGTCTTACCCTAAGGTTTTTTGTAATATTCATTTTATTTCTGTTTCTAGTGCTTTATTTCGCTCACAGTTGCTTTCAAATGCTTTGTGCATGTTGAAAAGTTTCATGGGACAGAAGGCTGCTTCCTACTGCACTTTGAAGAGAATAAAATGAAAAATAAAACATTTATCAGTGCAAAGGGAAATCAGAGAGAGATGTTGAGTGAGCTTCCCAGTTTTAGCCTCTGGACCGCTTGCCCTGAGTAAGATCTTTGCTGACGTCAATGGGCATTTTGCCTGAAGTCAGGATCTCACCTTTGGACCACTGCTGGTTCCAGCAACACTGTTAGCCCATCACCTGCAGCAGTCTCTGGCTGTTGGAACCATGAGAACTGGGCACAAAGCACATGGACACCAGGCAGTGCCTCTCAGCTGGTACAAAACAGCAGCAGCAGTGTGATTTAAATAGGGAAAACCAAGTCTTTGGGGAGGAAGGGAGACAGGGAGCTACACAATGGAAATGTTAGGGGAGAGAATCCCAACAGGAGGCACCAGGGCCTGGAGGCACTAACTCAGGGAAGAGGCCAACCCCCACCTGGCTACAACCTCCTTTCAAGTACATATAGAGAGCAGTAACAACACCCCTCAACCTCCTTTTCTCCAGGCTAAACAAGCCCAGCTCATGAACATACGACCTGCTGCAGACTGAGATGCCCAATGTGGTGTGGCGTCTGTCAAAGCAGCATTTTGTCCCTGCCAAAATCTAACCACTACACAAACACATATCTATAAATCTTTGTAAATACATAAAAAGCTTCACTTTGGAAGATGACACCAATAAATCCAAGGATAAGCTGAGAGAGCAGCGATGCGTTGGCTGAAGAAAAAATAATTTGATTTTTGTTTCCTGAAAGTTTTTTCTCTTAGCTAACCTCAAATTGCATTTGACAAAGAACAGACTCGGCCTGAAGCAGGTATGTTGTGGGCTGTTACAGCATAGCTACAGGCTGTGGCCACTAAAAACATGGGCTCTGCTTAAGTCTGCTACTCTGTAATTTAAAATACACCCTCATTCTCAGCTAAATACAAGCAAAAATAGCAGCAGATGCTACTGACAATCAAAGGGACAAGAAAAGGTAATAAAACCACCAAAGAACTGAAAACTACAAGGAAATAATACACCATACATCCTACATTTGGCTTTTGAGTTTTGTTGTCTCAAAGTTCAGCTGCAAGGAACTGTGTTTGCACTTGTAATAGAGACTAGTCAGTTTTATGACCAGTGTAACATGCATCATGATGGGTGTTGGAAGAAAGTGCAAGAAAACCTTTCACCTGGAGGCACAAGCTGACCAGTCAAGTGACATCATCCCAGACAATAATACCACCAAGATTCTTCATAACTGAGTGGGTGCATCACAGGGATGTTTCATTTCCCTGTGAGGTGTCAGAAACTCCGGGGTTCAAAGATCAAAGATAACATGACATATTCTAAAGATCTGATGTGGTGTGGTGACTAATCTTTCTCTGTTCTTGAAGAACACAAGCTGCTCCAAGATGAGTCTGGAGAACTCTGAGTATGAATCAACATGGTTTATAGACATAGATCCTTAGCACAGGTCATTCTGCTTTTCTGAGTACCTCACTCATGTTCTCAAGTAAGAAAATTAAAAACTTCCAATATCTCCAGCTATACATGAACATGTAAATAATTGGACAATTCATACCCATTTGAGTGAAGTCTAAATGCAGATCTTTTGGAAGAAACTAGCTGTGAGTTTATATTTAAATATCATCATTGAAAGGATAATAAAGATATTTCTATAAAGTAACCCTCAAAAAACCCACCAAGTATTTAAAACATACACAGTACATTCTTTTGTTTAAAGGTGCATGAATGTAGTACTCTTCCAGACAAGAAAAATCTCTCTCATAAACTTGCTTAATACACAAATGGAATTCTTAGAGTTGTCCACCAAAACAAAGAGGTCCATATTATTTTTTGAAAGGCTTCATACTTTGTCACCCTAGTGCTCTTTCAACTTACAAGTTGTCTGTATCAATACAAATATCCCATGGAATAGAAAAAGGTACATTTCTTTGCAAAAATCCAGGCATAGCCAAGCAACACATTGAAATTTGGAACGCTGGTTTCTTTCTCACTCTAGTCTCAATTTGGCTAGCTATCAGCACAAAGCTTTAATGTCAATCTATCCACTCATCACCATTACCTCTGCTTCATGAAGGACTGAGCAAAGGAGAACATTAGCCAGCTGCAACTCACGCCTGACAGCTAATCAACCTGATCCAACCAGCTCTGCCCAGTCAAACAACCAGGGAATGAGCCACCTGCCAAAGTCACCCACAGTTGGTATTCGGCCACTGAAACCTCCTGAAACAAATATATTCCATTCATCCCATTCATACACAGAGATGTAAGCTCTCTGCCAAAGTTAATGGTAATGACAATGACAGTTACACCGGGCCTTGTTTGGAGACACAGATTTTGCTAGAGGGTTTAGGTCATCCTGAATTTCCCCAGAGAACCTGGTGGAAATTCCTGCTGAGACAGCAAATCCCTTCAAGTCATTCAGTGAGCAGACCAAGTATTTATGCTGTACTTGGGTTGTTCTCCAAAATTCCATACTGCAGCCAGTTCTCACACACCACCACCACCACCACCATTTTATTGCAGTAAAGGACTTCTGAGATGAATCTGGATGGGATAAATCTCCTGCAGCTGTGAGTACCAGATATATTTCAGGCCCAAAGGACTTTCAAAGGCAGGGATAAATCCACAGTGAGATTCTTCAGTTATATTCATCTCACACTTCTTATATTATTCTCTCACTTTCTATTCCTATGCTCCTGCTGAGGGTGTGATTACATTACTGGCCATGGCACAGCATTTCTGTGTGTGAGGAAGCAAGAGCCAAAGTCACAATTTGAATGCTGTGTGGACTACACCAGTAGGGACAAAGAAGTCAGAGAGGCTGTGGAACAACATAATCCAAACATACCTGAAATATGCTGCCATTTTTTTCTGCAACAGTAGAGCTAAAGGCAAGGGAAGAACTACAGATGTTATATGCTGGACTTTGCTAGGCCTTTGACACAGCTCCCACTACATCCTCCTCTCCAAATTGCAGAGACATAGATTTGATGGATGGACTGTTTGCTGGATGAGGATTGGTTGAATGGCTGCATCCAGAGAGGAGTGGTCAAGGGCTCAATGTCCCAGTCAAGAATGGTGACAAGTGGCATCCCTCACTACAGATGTCTTTAGTAGGGCTGCTGTCTTACTTAAAATGGGCTCGTGCCCAAATACTTCCCCAAAACATAGATTCTATTCAGAAAGTAATAAAATGTAAAAATGCCACTAAAACCACCTTGATTAATCACTTCACCTACAACCTACAATACTGACTTTAAAACCGCATAGGTATATTACAGTTGTGAAGTTCTTTTCAAATTAAAGATGCCTCATCATGAATTACTGACACTGGGAAACAAAGATGAAAAGCTCAGTAATTGTTCTAGGTTTAGCAGAGTCAACACATACCTGAAAAATAATCAGTTACCAACTCTCTTCCACACTCAAAACCAAGCCTGAAATCCTGCCTTGATTAACTCCCATGCTGTAACCATAAAGTCACGATAAATGTGGTCATCTTTACAATACATGCAGCTGCCACTGCCAAATGTGGATTTCTCTTACTCTACTTGTATTTTTAGGCATTGGTTGACTAAAACACCTCCTCTGCACTCTGCTCTTCTCAGATATCAAAGTCAAAAATTTGATGCAACTCTAAAGTGTACGAAGCTTTAAAGTTCAATGTAATTCTGATGTTTTATGCAAGTTCAGATGTCTCAATGAGAGCAAGACTTTGGAATCAAAGAGCTGAGTATTATCTTCCTTTAAACCACATCCTAGTCCTTGTCCAACTTAAGTTCCTTTTATGACAAGGTAATCCATCTAGTTGATCAAGGGAATCCTTTGAATTTCAGTAAAGCTTTCAATACTGTCTCTCACAGGATCCTGGACAAAATGTGCAGCACTCAGCTGGATAAACACATCATGGGATGGGTGAGCAACTGGCTCATGGGTTGGGCACAAAGGGTCACAGTGAATGAGGTGACATCAGACTGGTGACCTGTCACCAGTGCGGTTCCACAGGGCCCAATCTTAGGCTCTGTGCTCTTTAACATCTTCATTAATTACTTAGACACAAGACTTTAGGGAATACTAAGTAAGTTTGCAGAGGACACTAAATTGGAAAGAGCTATTGACTTCCTTGAAGGCAGGGAGTCCCTGCAGAGAGATCACAACAAATCAGAGGGCTGGACAATCAACAACCACATGAAGTTCAGTAAGGAAAAGTGCACCAGGGATGGGATAAGCCTGGATGTATGGACAGGCTGGGGAATGAGATGCTGGAAGGCAGCGCTGCAGAAAGGCACCTGAGGGTCCTGGTTGATAGCAAGTTGAACATGAGTCAGCAGTGCCCTGGCAGCCAGGAGGGCCAGCTGTGTCCTGGGGGCATCAGGCACAGCATCGACAGCTGGGCAAGGGAGGGGGTTGTCCTGCTCTGCTCTGAGCTGGGGCAGCCTCACCTCGAGTGCTGAGGCAGTTCTGGGTGCCTCAATGTAAGAAAGGTATTAAACTATAAGAGAGTGTCCAGAGGAGGGCAATAAAGATGGTGAAAGGCCTGAAGGAAAAGCCATATGAGGAGCAGCTCAGGTCACTTGGCCTGTTCAGCCTGGAGGAGACTGAGGGGAGACCTCACTGCAGTCTGCAACTTCTCACGAGGGGAAGAGGAGGGACAGATGCTGATCTTGTCTCTGTGGTGAGCAGTGACAGGACAGAGGGAATGGCCAGAAGTTGCGTCAGGGGAGGTTTATGCTGGATATTAGATAAAGGTTCTTCACCCAGAGGGTGGTTGGGCACTGGAACAGGCTCCCCAGGGCAGTAGTCACAGCACCAAGCCTGACAGAGCTCAGGAAACACACCACAGCCTCCATATTTGACCAAAGCCTCAGTGAACAGCAGAATTGCTTAAACGCTTGAAAGTAAACACACACCTTGCTAACACTGCTTGATTCCAGAGCTAAGGAGCTAGCAAATGCTCTCACAAAGTCTATGAAATTCAAGCACAGCTCTGCAGATATGACATTTCTAGCTCCAGAGGTAGTTTACTTGTCACTGGCTGTGAATCCCATTAATTTTGTTTCAGTAAACTCTCAGGGTCAAAATCATGTCTCTTATAAACGAAAGCAGATTCAGTGAACAAATTCCAAATTTCCCCCGAAGGCTAAACATTAAACTTGTACACTCCAGAAAGAGGTAATCTGAACCCAAAGCTATCCTGTCCTAAAAACATTCAAAATTAAGCAATCAACCCCAGTAGTAAGATTATCTTAACCTGTGACTCTCCATGGCACACAAACAACAGGAGGTTATTGAAGTGAACCAGCAACACCTCAAGGCCCTTTTTCTGCAGGAGGTCAGGCACAATGGCCTAAGAGAATCCCTTCAGCCTCCTGCCCTGTGCAGCTCTCCAGCTTTGTCAAAACGCTGCAAGTGTGCAGCCTGCATGGGATGTAGGCCAAAAAGCAGCAAGATGTATGGGCCTCAATCCAGAAGATACAACCAGCTCCCAGTGATCACTGACTGCTGCCCGGCATCTGTTTGCCAAAGGAAACGCAGCACAGGCAATGTTCTGAACTGAGGTGAAGAGAGTTTTATCCAGGTGGAGAGGAAAGAGTGGGATTGATGTAGACTTTGCAGATCAGGGGTCCTAGGAATCTCAGCAAATGGCATGTTGAGGACTCCCTGGTGGATTAAATAAAACCAAAAACCTCAAAAGCAAAACAAGTATGCAAGACCACACTGGAGAGATATGTTAGACCATCATCTTACCATCTCTGTGCAGCAACAAACCTTATGGCCTCTTGAAAAACATAAAAATCCAGCCTCAGTCACAATCCTGAATATATCCCACAAGCATACTGGAAGTTATTCGCATCCAAATCCTAGAGCTCTGACTACACTGCTGGGACACTGCTCTCCTTGGAATAACTTCTGCCTTTCACCCACTTTGGACTCTCTTAGCTTGAACAGATGATGCATCAAGAGTAAGAAGCACAAATATGGTCAGATGATCACAATCATAGGAGAAATGTAGGAATCAACTTAGAAGGCTGACTTTGGTGACTATTTCTGCTCTCAGCTTCCCACAGGGCAGAATTTCTGCTCATGTCTGTATTCACCTGCCCATTCAAAACAACAGTGAGAGCAAGAAAAATTATGGTAAGTTACTGTAGTTACAATGGGCATGATTTGTTATTTCAGTATTTTCTTAAAATAAATGTCACCTCCAGTGAAGGAATCCTAAAGCAAATGCTCTGTAACTCTCTGCTGTGCTGTTAAAGGGCAAATGTTAATGAGCCCATCAAAAACCAGAGAACAAAGGTAAGTCACTACAGTGCCCATTACATTCCTCCATCCTTCCTGCTGGCCAACTGTTTGAGCTGTAAACAATTAAGTGTTTGCCAAAGGATTTCTTCATTAGAAAAATGTGAAGCTGTGCCAAAATTCAGAGCTGTTTCACTCAAGTCCATGTAAGTAGGTTGAAAAGTTTAAAACAAGCTCTTAAGAAACCTGTCTTTCTCCATGTATGGTGCCTCGCCTCTTCACAGCCTGACAGTGAATTACACAGTAATGAAAGAATTTGCTGCCTAAAAGACAGTGTTGGCACTGGTCTGAACTGTGCTATATCCCATAAAGTGCAGGCAGATCCTTCAAGGAAAACACCTCTGTATTTCTCCTGCCCTGCATGACCATATGGCCAACTCATTAACCAGGGAACCTGAACAACTGAGAAGACGACTGTAAAGGCTGACTCCAGCTCCCACTCTTCAATCTCTTTTCCTTCTCAGCAATAAAGAATGCTGTTTACAATCTCTGTAATAAAAGCAGGTTCAGGCCTTAGGAATTTTGAACAGAGGTGGAGCAGCACTCTCAGGCATACCAATAAACTGGCACTAAACGTGCCCAAGCTCATTTTTATGGCCCTCTGAATCAACACTGGGTAATACAGATAAGCTGAGACTTCACTAGAAATTCCACTAGACCACATAACAATCCAGCAACAAAAGGACAGGAATGATCCTGTTCTTGGATCATTCACCTTTGAACTAGAAAAGGAGTTAAAAATACATTCTGTACTCTAACAAAACCTCCAAGGTGATCTCATACGTGTTTTCTATCTCCCATTTTCATGGCACTGTATCTTCCTTACAACTATACCTCAAATTGTAAGTACAAGTCATCACAAATGACTCAAGTGAATCACGGAGGTGTGTTAGATCATTCTTCTGTCACTTACTAGCCAAAGTTAGAAATCAACATTCCTGCAGTTAACATAGGACTAGGCTTGCCACTGACTGAATACTAGTAAGATAAGCATGCAATAATCAGAGATTATAGGAATCATGCAGTACAATAATTGCTTTTATTATGTTGAACAGAGATGAAAAATGAGAACAGAAGTGCATGAACTAAAAGCAGAAAAACCTGTGATAGCACACTATTAACTGCTCCACCATGGATTCTGTAACAGCACGTGTAGATTCACGTGTTTTAGTATGAAACACATTTAATTTGCACAAAATAATACTTCCAAGGGAGCAGGAGATCCATATACTAGGAACACAGCTAACAGCACCAGCTAATAACCTATTAAACATTAACCTCCAAAAGTCTGCTAAATGCAGGCTCTGGCAAGAGGTCTTAACTGCACTGGGTGGAATGCACACAAGTATATTTTTCTGGTTCTCTAAGGAAAGATCTTACAGTTGATTCCAACACTTGCAAATCTCCTGCTGATTCCCTACTGTCCTTCAATTCATGCTGGGTTTTACAAGGCAAACATTACTAAAAGATCATACTACTTCTCCTACAAACTGGCTGTTTTCTCTATCTGTACAGCACATCTTTATGTTAATTAAGACAAGGGGAAAAATTTACCACCATTAACATGAAAGATTCAAGTTGAAAGACAAAACAAAACCTACTAGGAATATCAGGCAGGCCTAACAGTCACATCTGCAGGCTGTCCAAGTTCCTAGGCTGCTTGGAAGACTTAGAAACAAACAAACCCAGAATCTCAAATACAGTTTAAGCTGTGAATCCACTGCTGTCAGTGTTTTGTTCTTGCATATTAGCTCCTGAAGGACTGGCAGTATGTTTGATTTTACCCTTTAAAATCCAGAAAATAGAAAGAAAGTGCTCATTTCCAATAACATGTCGTGCTTCAGTAAATAAGCATGTTTTGGAATATATTTTGCTTTTCTAAACATCCTGTGAACTTGCAGATCAAAAAGTTAATTCATTTAAGGTATTTTTGACCACAGTTAAACTGATTCCTAACTCTATTACATAGATTAAATAACTGTACATCTTCAGAAATGTGACTCTTGCTCTTAGAACACTCCTTGGTTCTCGGATTCAATAAATCTAGATTTAATCTAATTTTCAAATGCAAGTATTTAAAATCAGGCACTTGCATCGCACACAGAGTAGTAAAACTGACAAAATTTAGTTAGGTCACACTTGCAAGGACTTAAAGAGCACTTGTCTGTCTGTGTTTCTGTTAAGGAAGTAAGCTATTACACCAAACTTTTTACTTGCATTAGGAAAAAAAACCATTATTACATAACTACCTATATGCATTTCAGTGCATCTTTGAATTACTGAAGCTTGAGAATTCGTTGAGATTTCTGTTTATTCATTTTTAGCATTGCTTGTGAAATTCTTGAAACAAAGGGATGAAATCTGTTGTGCTTTAAAGCCTGATTTCCCTTAAAACCAATGACATGGCTCCTGTACAACTGGGATAAATGAACTTAGACCCACAAAATGACTAGCATGGAGAAGTCCTACCTGAGCACTGCTCTTCTAGAACATTACAAATCTCCAGAGAATGCTCTAAGAAGTTTGGCTTATTAACAATTCCATACTTTCCATTCTCACATGAAGAAAAAAATCTCCAGTGCAGCACGCTGGATACAAAACAAATTTTGTCTTGTTCAACTGTGTGTGTTCAACAATCAGCATTAACTGTTTACACCTGGAAAGTTACCCAAGCCCTGCTTACTGAAAACAGCTGCCAGCAACCACCTCTCCATCTCATACATCCCAACATCTGCCCAAACCAGAGTACCTGCTCATGATGGTATCAAGTCCCACCACAATTACTAAGGGAAATTTTCTACTATCAAGAGTACTTGGGCCAAAGTAAGGAATCAGTATCTGTACAAGACACTGTCAAATCCCAGGTTTTGAACTTTAAGTTTCTTTAATGATTTTTGCACAAGAATTGAGAAGATCACAGGGAAAGCCAGACAACATTTGATTTCCTAACTTTGACAGGCAATATTTATTGGCAAATAGTGCAGTAAGAAGTCTGTCAGGATAAAGCAAAGCTTTTAGTCATCTCCTATATCTGCAAATGTGGCAAGTTTAAGAGACCTGCAGGTCCTCCTAACCTTACATTCTAATAATAAACTGTACTAGTTCCCTTATCCATTGCTATTATTAAGTAAGAGGGATTCATACAACATATTTGCATCTTAAACTGTTACCAGCTTTGGATGCAAAGTTCAAAACAACAGAATACTACCATCCCTTTTCACCAAGATGTGTAATGGGCATAAAAATTGTTATGCTTCAGCTTCAGTCAACTGTAGTCATGGAGATACTGAACTGTGCAGTCAATTTTAAGTCTATTGTATTTGTAGCATGATACCATACTGTAACACAAGACTTTAAATGCATCTGATTATGACTGCTTAAGGAAGGAATTAGGAAAAAAAATAGCTACTAAAAACAATGACTATATATTGTGCTGTATTTTAATGACAACAATAAACTTATTTGTTGATAACATGATATTCCAAGTTCTCTTTGGAACAATCTCATTATCACTGCTGTGCTCATCCTCTCTTTCCTACTTGATTCAGTAATTACTCTGTTTCTGGCCTCACAGACTGCATAGTCAGAGGAAACTGGCCTGTGGGATTCTCAGTTCAAGTTTTAAATGCTTCTAGAAAGCACCAGATCTATTTTTCAGCTGTTAATACACAGAAGACCACCTTATTAAAACAAACTTGAACTTTAATCAATGTGAAACTTTTTCTTACTTAAAGCACAGACTAGGTTTTTTTACAGAAACAAGGAGTCAGAGTCGGCAATAAAGAATGTGCCACTCCGATTTCACCAAAATGTCATCCAGTTTACTTCATCAAAGTGTTTGGCCTTGTGCCTCAAAAGAGAAAAGCTATTATATGGGATTGCTCACTGACTCTGTGCAAGGGCTTTGACAGAAAAAACAGTTGTTGTCAGCACAATGATTAGGGCTGCAAATAACACTGATCATTTTTCATCAGGCCGAAAACCCCCAACCACCATGGTGGCTTGTAGGGGTCATTGGTGGTGAAGATGTTCTGTTGGACTGTTCCCTATGTCCTTCAGTTCAAAGAAAAAAAAAATAGAAAAAAAAATCAGGTGACCTTCAAATGACACCAGTGAAAGCCATGTTCGTAACAAACAAAAAGAGTCAGTTCTTCACGTGAGGGGAAGCAATTTGTAGCACACTTTTCCAGATGATATGTTGGAAGCAAAAGGCTTACACACATGCAAGAAAGACACAGGACAATTACTCTGGACATCACTAAATACACAAACCATATCAAAAGCAGGAAAACTTCTGAGAATAGTCACAAAGGGGTAGCAAAAATGGAGGAAACACCTTGCTGCCTTGTCCTTCTCCCTTGACATATGCTTATGGGCAGTGCTGGAAGCAGGACACTGGGCTAGATGGATCCCCACTGTGAGCCAGCACAGCCACTCTCATGTATGATGAGCAGCCATTAAGAGGATTATTCAGTGAATTCCACACTGCAAATGACTGCAGGAATGATGCATTAGGTGATTGCATCGGGACAGGCTGCAACAGCTGACTCTTTACTGGGTCAGCAGCTGTACAGCACATAGGAGGGAATATTCCATTTCCCTCCACCTAACACTGCAGTGCAGCCTTTGCCTCAGGCAGGAGTCACCAGGGTCACACCTGCGGAATTTCCTGAGGCTACAACAATGTTGTGCATGGAGCAGTGCAAAAAAACCAGTGAATTCAAGAGCGCCTGGATCTCCCCTTATTTGATATTGGAGTGGCAAATACACCACCCCCTGTACTACATTCCCTGATGCTCAGAAGGGCAGGTGTATCATGCAGCAGTGGTGTCAGAGTTACAGAGCTGCTCTTCTTACTCATAAGATGAGGACTATATGGAATCTCTTCCCCTCTGTGACCATGCAAAATAGCTCATGGCTGATTCAAGGCTCCAAAAGACACACAAGATACCAAATAATCTGTATTTCTAAGACTAAAACTGTGTGGGCAATGATACAGACATCTTCAAAGGCATTTTCTAAGTCACATGGTCATAGGTATTTTCATGACTGTTAACTGGATGGAATAACTGATTTTTATTCAGTTATCAGTTCACAGAGTTGTCATTCAGTGGCACAGATACCTTCAGGAAAAATACAGAAAATTATTTAACATGAACAGTAACTGAAAAAAAAAAATCTCTTCACAATGTATTAAGCATCCCTTCCATTTTGTACTCAGAAACTGATGAAAACACCATTGTTAGAAGGGCGAACAATGTCAGTAAATAACACTAAACAAACCAGGTAACAAACATTGAAACATCTAGTATTTATATAAGAGTTTTTTACCTTGGTTGCTATTAGCATATAAATACTGGGTCAGTTTCTTCCTGTCTGCTGTTCTGCCTTGCCAGTGTTTACCCTACACTTCAGTAACCGGAATTCAGCAAAGCTGCTTCAGATAGAAGTGATAAAAAGGAGAATCTCACTGTTTGCAAAAAAACTGCATCACTGCTTTTCAATATAGAACTAATAACCTGTTCAGTTCAACTTTCATTTCCTTTTGTTCTCCCAAGACTATTTATATATATGACCTTTTACCTGAGACCGTATCTCTTAATAAACAGCTAAAAGCTACTCTGTTTCACATCAGTACAACCTTAACCTACTGCACTCATTGTCATAAAACACATACAAAGGTCATGAGCTGTGATACGTAAGCAAGACAGAGATGTGGAAATCCATTATTTTTGGAGAGGACTACAATATGGAAAAGGAAATGACAAACATAGTAACAATCCCATGATGCACCTCAATGCTATCAACTCCATCTGTAGAATATTGTGGTATTTTCCAGGAGAAAGAGTAAAATGTGTCTCCAGCCATGCAGAAGGACTGGTTACTGAATGCTACAAGAAGTTACACTGGTAGTGCCAGGATCAAACATAATTCCAGAATTTGTAAAAGGTTACAAAGACTTCACTGAGGGAAAATATTCATCTTCCATGCCCATGCCCACAATCTGCAACTAAAACGTCCCTGTGTTATCAACACTGTTTGTAGCACAAATCCAAAACACAGCCCCACACCAGCTGCTACGAAGAAAATTAACTCTACTCAAGCCTAAACCAGCACACCATCATATGTAAGCTTGCAGGGGGTTAAAGTGAGCACACCCCAGCTTCTCAGAGCTGAGGTACAAATAAGAAGCCTGATCAAAAAAAACAAATTAAGCATTTACAAAGTGGCACAAGAGGACTTCTCTCTTGCTGGGCTTACCTAACTCTGTGTGTATGTGCACAGATGTGTTCAGTAACAACAGAGCTCAGAGCAGTTCCATGGAATATTTTATCCTACCTTTCAATTTTGAAAACTGGAATTTGATTTATCTATTTACTGTAGTATTATTCATAAATGGAATCTAAAACAAAGCTATGACATAGATATGAGTGCAGTAGGTTAAGGTTGTACTGATGTGAAACAGAGTAGCTTTTAGCTGTTTATTAAGTGATACGGTCTCAGGTAAAAGGTCATATATATAAATAGTCTTGGGAGAACAAAAGGAAATGAAAGTTGAACTGAACAGGTTATTAGTTCTATATTGAAAAGCAGTGATGCAGTTTTTTTGCAAACAGTGAGATTCTCCTTTTTATCACTTCTATCTGAAGCAGCTTTGCTGAATTCCGGTTACTAAAGTGTAGGGTAATCTCTCATTACAGTTGCTTAAACTCAGTCTTGAAAAAGCTAAATTGTATTTTCAGATCTAAAAATCAAAATGCTCACAAGGAAAGAAGTTTTTCACACGTGCAATTCAGCAATGTTACTTTCAAAAGAAATACCTGATCTGCAGTAAATTAGAGAGTCCTAAGTGTCTCTCTGTTATTCCAGTTACTTGTGTAAGATTCTCAGCACACAAAGAACAGACTCCTTTGTTAACAGTGAAAACTGGCAGTTAAGGTCAAATGCTGCTGGGATCTGCTGGATATATCAGATTTTCAAGAGCATATATATCCACACATTAGGAGCACATTCTGTCCCATACATCACATGCTCCTGTTGCCCTCAGATTGCCCTGAGCCCAGTTTATGGACTCAAGCTTTGGGGCACTGGAAATATTACAAGGCCCAGCAAGGTGTATGAATCACCTTCTGGACAAACTGTGATCATCACACTGCTCACAGGAGGGATTTTCAAAAACCCATAGAACTTATACTGAAGCCAATGAGCATTTCATTGCTCTTAATATAGGAAAAATAATTAATTTAGTGCTGACTTCTTCTGAAGCTCCCACCTTGAGAGTATTCCAGATGAACCTCACGGCAGAGGGCAGCAAGAATTAAATGCCACAAGCAGAAAAATCTCTCACACTTCTTTACTTTGGATCAGTTCCAACTGCCTGCAATGTGTCCTTGTCACAAAGACAACACTAACTGCTGATTTATACAGAGAGGATAATGCTGATCATTTTGCATAACCTGATTAACTGAATGACTAATTAAGGAAAAGCAGAATAAACATTGAGGAATCTAAACAGGAGGAACTGAGAGATTTGTCTTAGTTGAAAAATTTTCACCTTCTTGCTAATCTCCTTTTTCCCCCATGGGTACAGCAAAGATGCTCAGAAACAGCTGGCTACATGAAGCTCATATGCTTATTTTACCATACCCTGTTTCTTGGTGCTGACTTTGATGCCTCCCTTTTGAAAGATGATGATGTACTGACTGAGATGGACTGCTCCCAAGTGCTAAATCAAAATGTCATAATCCTTGAAAAAAGCAAATAACCAAAAGCCTCATAACAAAACAAAACAAAACAACAAAGAACCCACAAATAAACCCAAATTAGTAACAGAAAATGAAAGAAAAACATTTCAAACAAAACAAGTGCCAGTACAGACCAGATGCAAATACACACACCGATCATATTTTCCCTGCATTTTAGGTATGTGGAATTATCATGGGACAATGATAGTTATCAATGAGTATTTGTTTAAAAAAAAAAAAAAAACCACAGAGAGCAAAAGCAAAACTCCTAAGCACATCAACTGCAAAATTTGTCAGCTATATTCAAGCAATTTACAGTATACTAGAAGTATGGACAGCAGGAGAGAAAGAGACATTTGTTATGTGCCTGTCTTTCCTTTATATGTCCTAAATCTTGGCAAATTTCTTCTGATGTGTTAAAATGAAAAAAATTGGTAGTGAAATTCTAGCAAAAGAAGTATCAGCATAATAATGTATTACTTTATACAGAGTTTAGCATTAGCATATTTGTGTAAATATTTAGGACTGCATTTAGTAACACCACAAGTGACAGATTTATAATCCTGTAAATGCTTCAGTGAATTTCAAGAGCAGAAACATTCTGGTTTAATAATACATACACAGAGTTGTCAAAACCAGCAGAGCTAGAAGCACTGGAAAGCTATTTCAGAATTACACAAGGAATTGTTCAGGGTTTTTTTTACTTGCCTTTCTGAATCCTAGCCTAAACATAACCATCCTCCTCACTCCAGAATTTCCTATAAGTGAAGGGTCTGGAGGCTTATAAACTTTCCCCTGCAAATCTCCTATTGCTCATTTCCTGTCAGCTCACATATTAAAATGTCATTCTGGCTGAATCACTACACAGCCTTACTATAAACATGCCCATCTGCTCACTTGTGGACAACTGCAAAGTGAATCCTAGCTGAAGAAATACTAAACAAAAAAATGGAGACAGACTTCCACAGGTGCTCCTTCTCCTCATGAACTTTCCACCCTTCTTCATATCTCCTATGTGAACCCACTGCTGCTCCTGGGGGCTCCCTAGTCCATGCAGGAGCAAACCGCCATGACTTGCCCAAATAAGGGGACACTGCACAAAATGGAATTGTTCGTTCAGATCTTCGGAAAGGATTTCCAAAGATCCGTTCCCGCTGTCTCCTGATGGAAAGAATTAATCCAGTACTGAAAGCCGATCATTAACACAATGCTAAAATGGTCCTAGACATGAAAGAAGAATAAAGGAAAGTATCCCAACCCTGCAGGCTCATCCAGAGCAGTGTAACACAGATTAGAAACAGATGCCTTTTTTCCTGATGTAAATGAGAGGCTGCTCTTGTGTATGCTGAGTGTGTAACCCTGAGGTGACAGGAAGAGGGACTTATTTAGAGAGAGCCCACTCACTCATGGAGTTTCTCACAGATCTTGCAAAGAGATTAGAACCTCATGCGATAGCTGAAGAAGGGGATAAAGCATTTGTAAGTGAAGATCTACTTTAGCTCACGGGGGGAAATCGGCTGAAACACTGTGGCTTTCAGTGGAGGTGGAGCTTTACAACTAACTGCAGAGGGACCAGTCAAGCCAAGATGGAGAACTGTGTGACTATCTCACCTTTCCTACCTCTCCTCAGGGATGAAAGGCTCAAATCTTACCTCAGGCTGAATGACCTGCTCAGAGTGTTCAATGGGAAGGCGCAAGCATTCCACTTTAGGCTAAGTTAGCTAGAGCACTCTCCTTGACAAAATAAAAAATGCACTTAGGGGTCTTGCCTGGCTGGGATGGGCACTGCACACCTTGCACACACCAAGGAGCAGGAGTTGCAGCCACCCCTGCAGCAGTGGGTTGCCTGCATGTCAGAAATCTGAGAGCAGGCTTGCACAATGCTGTGCGTGCACTTGTGCTGCCATTTAAAGTGCAGAGAACTACTCTGCCAACTCATCCTCCCCACTGAAGTGGCAGCTCTGGCTAGCAGACTGGAAACAAACAGGATAAAAATGCAGAAAGGTAACTGCATCTAAAGGAAGACCTCTTTTGAAACTATTTGTTTTTGCAAAAAATCCGCGAGAGACCAACTTCTGCAGCTCTTCAAGGATTGAAACCTGCCTGTTCAGAGAGCATCAGAATGCACCTACAATATACTCACAATGATAAAATTGTGCATTTATCATTTTCCTTTACTTTGTAAGATCGACTTTCAATTCAATTTTCATGTTATGTTAATATTATTTTAATGTTTTATTAATTTTCCAAATGTACTTTTTCCTCTGCATCAAGTGAACCGGGTGTGTATTCTACCACCCAGCAGGGGAGGGATGAGGAAGCCTTTTGCATTTCTGTCTCAAACACGATCAAGCCAGGAACAGCATTACATCCTCATAATGTCAGTGCTTGTGTGCCAGTGCAAATATTTATGTGCTCTGAGCTGACTGGTTCTTGAAACTAGAAGTGCTCTGTCAAGAAGGCATTGGAGGCAAAAGGTGAAAACACAATGACTAGGTAATAGATTATATCTTTTATTTGAAGACAATATTGAACAATAAACCATGCTGTTAAAGTGAAGTTTCACCTGAAGCCAGTAAAGGAATAATTCTAGAAATCTCTCAAGAGCAAGTCTCATAATAGTTTGCCTTCCCAAATTTCCCTTGCTACTTGAACTAAATAAAAATCTTCACTGCCTATCTTTAATCATTAGAGAAGCCTAATGACTGCTATTCCAAGCTCCCAATTTATTCCAGCTGCAGCAATACACCATTGCCTAGCTGTACAACATTGGACTGTATGCAGCTACAGTTCGAATAGCAATTCAAGACCTTTGCATATTAAAGGTCCTTGTTCAAAATTATTATTTCTGTTTTTACCGTAGCTTTTGTAAACCTATTTCTTCCAGAAGATTACAAAACTGGCAGTACTGCAACTCAGGACTGACTGACCATTCATTACATGAGTTATCACTCAGTTTAGTAACACAAAAATCTATCAGGATCATATGGATTCACACTAGGAATACTGTTCCAAAGCAAAATAAAAGAAATGTTTTCTTAGAAATCCCTGACACTTACAATGTGAAAATGAACAATAGTGCAGATGCACTGACAGAAAACTACCTGCTTACACACAACACTGACTAATAAAAACCAGGTATTTATGATCCTGACAACGTGACCATGGAGCAAACACCTAATCAGAACACTCAACCCACTTCACCCATTTCTCTCTAACTAGCAGAGCCTACTGATCAACAGACTGGGACTTCTACTGACCCCTCACTGAGTTAGGAAATTGAAGTGAAGCTTGGATTAAGGATTGCATTGCTGGCTGCAAATGAGACCTGTAAATTCCAACAAATTCCAACTTATTTCAGAACTAAAAAAATAATAAATCAACTCCCATAATTCTTTTATTATAAGGTGCTTCCAAATATAGATATATTTCTGAAGAAAGTACATGTTATACTTCCACCTGCTGGCCACCAAACTGGATGATCATCAGGATATCATTCTATTAGGTGGAAAAAAATCCATCCATCACGAACCTGACAGTTCAATTTCCCATTGAAATTGAAACTATTCTAAGATGAATTTTCTTTTTCATTAAAATTGCATTTTTAAAAAAAATGTAGATGTCTCCTAAGAAACACTTCCCATCATTTCTAATTATACTACTGCAATGTGCCTGAGCAATGAGCAAGAGGAGGCTTTACAGCCCTGGGAACAAAGCAGGGACTTTGTAGAGATTTCCAGCTGCCTTATTTTCTGACTTACGATCCATGGAGAAAGCAAGCTAAGAAATTCTTTTCACCTGGCACAACTTGTCTTTCCCAATGACTGAGCAACCTCTGAAAGAAAAACTGTAACTGGGATAAAGGTGTACCTGTGCCTCTTCAGTGCACCTACACAAGAAGAATGGTATTTCAACTATCAGCAGCCCTACAGAATCATGCCTCTTTTTCCCATATCTAACACTAATTAATTTTCAGCCTCTTTAAACCATATTTGCTTTAAGCTGCCACAGTCTGTACGTGATAGAAATGCTCTTGTTCCTTCTGGAAGCCTGTAGCATTGTGGATTTCCCCTACCTATGACAAACATAGTAAACAAGATGCAACTTGCTCCACTGGAGCTGTGTTTCCTTTTTAATACACTGCTCCTAGAGTAGCTTGATGCTTCCATGACTTTATCTAATGATCCGCATATTCTTGTTTTCATTTTAAAAGAGCAATATTTCCTGCTTTTATTCCACTGATTTTATGACCAAAGTGTGGAAAATCTTAAGATATCCAGACCACGAAGTGTCAGAGTCACTGATGTTTGGGAAGAAGGTAAATATGACCAATACATGACAGTTTTGGGGTGGGATAGCATGAGACACTACTTCCCTGGTTTTCAGTTTAATTAATGATTTAGGGTTGATGTTGACTTCAAGAGAGATTATTATGAGTGGATAATGTCACACAACAGGAACCTAAGCAACCTCAGCAACAGCCCAAGAAGCTGCAAGGAAAAATAAGATTCGCAAAACATCTTCAGACACTAACTAAAGGTATGTTCCTCTTTTTCCAGCTGAGATTTCAGCACCAAAGTAAGAGTCTGAAGCCATGAAAAAGAGATAAGAAAAAGCAGGGCTAATTTTGTAACACACTAAGCTAGAAAGGCATACCAGAGCAATGAGAGAAGGGCATTGTTTGATGTACTTTTTGATGTCTTTCCTTATTTTTACAAACCCTTGTCACTGAGTTCCAAATTTTCATTCAAGTTAGTCCTTCTGCAAATGCATGGCATTCTTCTGCCTGTATATGAATTTTCATGCTTATAGATGCTCTTTCCAAGCTCTTAATCAAGAAACACCTGGATCAGCACCAATGGCTTGCACCATCATGAGGTCAAACTCTTAAGACAGTGTAAAAACTGACTTCTTATAAGTACCACGACCCCCATTTTGGGAGCCTTATCTTTGGGTAAGGCTAACGCCAGCATTCCAACCGAAAGAGGAATTAATAAATCCTATCCCCAAACTATACACTGAGAATAACACATAAGGCAGGTCAAATTACCAAAAGCCACTTTACTAACCAACAGAAAAAGTTATTTCCACATTCAAGAATGTAAAAGGAAGGATGGCAAAGAAATATGGGCTGTGGAGGGGCTACACTGTGCAGAGTGACTGAAGGTGATGGAAGGTCATGTATCAAGAGTGCTGGAGCTTTTGCACTTCACTACAGACTGCCAGCCTTTTCTCTGAAATGGGAATGAAGGCCTGTCAAGTTTGAGTACAGCAAGAATAGTGGGACAGAGCTGTGAGAATTCAGAGAAAAGTGTAAACATGGAAAAGTGAGGAAGAAGTGAGAGTGAAGGCAATCATGGGAAAGACAGTGTAGTGACTCAGGGTGAAATGCTGGCAATGCATTGAGGGATTTGGGGAAGGGATGACAGAATACCCCACAAGGAAGTGAATGAGGTCATCTAAATCTCTCCTTGTCCTCTTGCTGTACCCAAAACAGAAGCTAAAAAAGCCACTTAAATAAATGCAGCTGAGTTTGGTAAAGAGCAAGTCCTCGTTTCTTCACTTTCCTTGCCATCCATTCCCCCATCCCACCATGGTTCACACTTGAATGCAACACCCTTAGAATCAACAAGGCCTCAGATTGTGAGAGCATTGTCCTGAGCATCCTACATTTTTCACTGCTTTCAACAGGATTACTTGGAAAATTTCTATCCACCTACCTGTAGATCTATCAATGGCTTTTCCAGAAGCAGTAACTTTGCCTACAAAGTTTTGCTTGCTGTTTTCTGGACACCATGACACATCATGCCAAATAATTCCGAAAGGCATTTGCTCTTTTATTACACAGACCAGCTTCTACTGTATGTAATGGTTCATGCATTAGCAATCAGACAATCACTTTTTTCTACTGAATCTCATTATTATCACTTGGTTTTCTCTTCAAGTGTACCATCTCTATTATACAAATTGGCTAGGATAGGGGGATATCTGCTAGGACACAAAAAACATAACCTTTGAGAATAGTATAAAGTGTCCTTTCATGGAGCCATAGAACCACCTGACAAATTTAAAGAAAAGCTTTCTTAGTACCTTTGCTACATGAAGTTAGATGATTGTATTTCTCATGTTTGAGTATGTGCCTTGATTAAGCTAGAAACTTCCCACCCAAATTAGATGGACAACAAACAAGGTCAAATTTTTGCAGCTGGCTGCCAGCAGAATTTGGAAAATATCAACAAGGTCCAAAGATGCAAACACAATGTGAGCCCTTGTATTCAGGCATGGCTCATTCCTCTCAAGCAATCATCTGTCTCCTGAGGCAAAGCCTCAGTGAGCAACACTTCCCATCTCACTTGAGTAATTATACCTTTTAGCATATTTTGTTGCAGCAATTTTGGTTGCCATGGTGTAATCTGATAGTTTGTATCTCTCAACAGTGGTGGGAAATTTCCCAGATCTCCACCTTTGTGCAATCCCAATTACTACAAGTCCTTAGAACTTAGTGAAAGACTATCTTGACTTTTGGAACTGGCTGAGGGTTGAAGGAGAAGGAGGTATATCTGAAGCTTTTCTTCTGGGCTCTTTTTATTAGAAATATGTTCTTTACCTGGTTTTGTTGCTGAAGTCACCATCAGCAGCTAAACATCATTGTTATCGGCAGATCATTTCCACTACCAATTACTGTGGCACTGGAAAACTGTCAGTGATTCTACCTCCTTCCACAGAAACATTTCAGCTAAGTGTTAATAACAGCTAAAAGACAAGTAAATGCAGCTAAATACTTCCTCACTGATTCATCACGTAAGAAAACCAGAAGCTGAGCCCAACTTATACAGATTCAGCAGACCCTCCTGTGACACAACACAAGGGCAGAGCTGTTATCAGCTGATTTCATCTGAATGGCAGAACCTGGGCTCACACCGAACTTCCTGTTCTCTCAAGGTCAAAGACAGTATTTTTGTAACTATTTTCTGTCAACTTCTATTCCAGAGAGTGAAGGTTAAAGTGATTTTATCAGTGGGTAATACCCTACCAAGGATAGGCGTGTAGTACAACCCTCCCAAACTCAATAATTCACACCCGGTAAGAGAGAAATTATCTGCACAGTTAATGCACAAAAATAAATGAGACAACTGCAAACCAACCTCATGACCATTTTCTGCACAGACTTGAGGTTGCTTCCCGTGGTAGAGACAGCACAAGCCAGAACAAAGCACTTTTGACTGCCCTACTTGTCAGCTTCTGAATTTTAGAATCCTTTGATGTTACACACAAGCCCTCTTCCCACCAAAGGTGTAATACTTTAACTATATCACTTTTCTTTAAGAGCTCCAATGTACTTTCTTCAAAGAGTAACTCTTATTTAATGCTTCTCTTCAAGTGCACTCAGTAATGGCTGTTCTGAGATAGAACATACAACTTTTAAACTAAGGTACATGTTTGAGACAGGCAGACTTCACAGTGGCAAAGGCTAGAGACCTCACACTGTCGTAGAGTACCAAAGCTCATCATCACTGAAGTACATCATAAATGATAAACATGTCAGAAACCTGTAACACTTCTTAAAATTATTCTGCCTCCTCATTTAAAAACATTTAAATTTTAGTGAATATATTTCCTGCATAAATGTGTAGCCAACAAACAATAAGATGTTTAACAGAATGAGTTTCCAGACTAATAATGAAAATTAGCCTATCAGTAGAATCAATGTGTAAACTGCATACCAATCAATAAAACAGAACATTATTACACGAGAGTCTGCCTTCCACTTATCTAAAGGATTTCTGAATTGAAGCCTGAAATAAGCCTGAATTATTGATTTGCTGTAAGAAAACGAAATATTAGAGATACTCACTTTTACCAAAATTATTCTTGCTAGCTCTTCACATACAGGCTTTTCTTCATCCTTCTTCAAGCCTTCTAATTCAAACAAGGTATTGTAATTTTCCAGCATTTTTGTCATTATCCTGTTGCAGATCTCCTGTTCCTTTATCCCTTCAAATCCAGAGGGCACGCTAGAATTGGAGAGACAACAAGCAGGGTGTTACAGGGACTCAACATACAAAATGTCCCGCGCAGGGTCTCTGTAGCATTTCAGTTGTGGATAACAGGCTTGATAGCAGGCACAGGAAATTTTGTCTTGGAAAGGAGGACTGTTTCTATGTTGGTAACAACTATCATCACAGTTTGTTTGCAGTTTTTCTTATGGATATTAAATACCAAACCCGTTGGCCAAACTACCCTCTCCACAGAATCTAGGTATGGATCTAACTGAGACAGCCACCAAGTGGGTTGCCACCAACTCTGCTGTAAGCTGAGTTTCACCACAAACAGTGCAGACAGCTCAGACTTTTAGATGCACTGGACTGTTAAAGAGTCAGATTCCTCCAAAACCCCATTCATGATAACCTCAAAGGTACACAAGAAGGATGAAAAAATTAGGAAATCCCACATGCTAAGCAAAACACTGAAAGTTAAACAAGGTCTTTGCCTTCAGATGACCCAATGCTGTACATGAGATTTTTTAATCTAACTTCGGAGTTACCATTTCTTTTGAAAGCAGGGTCATAACTGAAAGGGCTTTCTAAAACTTGCAGGTGGATGCTGCCTTCTGTAAAACAGCCTAAAAGACCAATACAAAAAGTGGTTCCTAAGCTCCATTTTGTGGGAGAATAACAAACTACCTGGCTGCTGAAGCAGCAGCTTCTTTCTCTCTTGAAACAGGCCCCTTTGCACCTTACCGCAGACCTTAAAGGCACACAGAAAAGGGAAGATACTGTATGTATCTGCATGTTTCCCAATGTATTTCACACAACTCTCTCACGTAGCAAAAAATGCATGTCACTCACAACAGAGCTCACAATTCACTAAAGCATCTTGTGATTGATCATGTACTAGAATATAAGCTTTCTGTACACTTTACTGGACAATCTTCTTGGCCCCAAATGGACTTAAATTCTGTTTTAATGCAAAAGTATGATCTCTGAAGAATCTTCTTCTCCAATCGTTAAGTGTTTCCTATTGTACAGTATTTCCAGCAGACACACTGTATTCTCAGCAAGCTACAAAGTGACTGCATGGATATGAATTTCCTAAGGACCTTATAAAGTGGCAGAGACTGATGATCACGAGTAATGAAACACAGGGAAGATTTAAAGTGAAGAATCAGAGAAGTCAAAACCAAAAAAAAGCTTGAAGCACATTTTGGCTGAGGACAAGTGGTTATATGAGAAGAAAACACAACACAATCCTGCAAAAGTAAAACAAATTCCCCCTATTTCACAGAGATGTAACTCGAAAGTAAACTATGGATTACAGCAAAGAGTAAAAAAAATTTACAAATAACTACCATTAAACTGTAACTGTAGTTTATTTGGGCCAGATGTGCATTTCAACAAGATAGTTCTGAAAGCTGATGCTCCCAGAAATTTGTCTTCAAAAAGGGTCTTTTTGTAGGGACTACTGATCTTTCTCAATGCTTTATTCTCTGCCATACAGGGAGAGTAAACCACTGCAGTAGAACACATCTGTGTAAACTCCAGAAGAGAATCCTTACTGCTATCATTTCCATATTTAATACATGCTAGAGTAGCAGGACCTGAATTTTAAATGATTGAATTATTTCACACTGTAGAATATAGGCAACTGTAAAATGTGTCAGTCTCAGGTGATTGATTGCATTTGTCTGGAACCTGGCCTCAGATCAAACAGAAAACAAATAGGATGACTTCTGTTGATGGATGTGCATGTACACTCAGGCTAATTCACTTTAAAGAATGTCACATATTCACAAAAACTTAGCAACTGGCCTGAAGAAAGTGTATATATTCAACAGGCCCACACAATTGCCCTGATTGAAGGAAACCTCTCTTGCCATGCTAAATTATATGCTCCAGAGTTGGCATGGTGCAAAGCCTGCTTGCTTGCTAGTTCAGGCAAACCCTTCCTCATTTGTTTCTCCAAAACAGAGTACCATTTAAATAACGGCACCCCTATGAACCTCATTCCCAGGAAAAGGACGGAAAATGTAATAGAGCATGTGTGACTCAAAATAAAGACTCCAGATAGCAGGACTTTCACCTAAGTTACATCCGCTAGGATGATGCCATGATGATTTTTTTGCCTTTTCATAACTTCTGTATTCTTAGTGCTCTTTGCCTACATTCTTGGACTTGTTTATCAAGCTGGGAGACTAAACATTTTAGAAGCTTCATAGTTAGGGGTCAGTGTGCCCCAGACCCCAAGGACCTCTCCAGAACAGTTCTGTAAACTAAGATAGAACCATCCAGGGGAAGGTTCCTTGGGGAGGGGAGCTCATTCGAGCCTCTCATTGGGGAATCTTTGACAGATATGCCAAATAGTAAGACCTATAATGTTATACCAGATCCTTTGGGGATGTGCATTGCAGTATGCATTGGGATGCATTTGACCTGGACATAGTGCACCTAAGGATCCTTAAAATAAATACCAAGGTAAAGTCCCTTTTTCCCCTCCTAACAGTGTTTGACTCTTGATTTTAAGACCAGGAAAAGGCATCAGAAAAATACAGCCAACACTCACCTACTGGCAACAGCTAATAACAAAAAACTCTACCTGGTTGAAGAACAGTCCAGTCTATAAGTTTTCCACAAAGCACAAAACCAGTATTTAATTTCTGCCCAGCCCCACGGTTTTCTTGCCCTCTCTTCCCCACACTACTTTGTCAGTTAAACTTTATTAAATCAAACCTGTGAAAAGCCCAACATCCTATTCTGAACAATCCTGTATGAGCAGGGTGAGATACATATGCAAAATACAAGGCCAAGCTTGTAGCTTCAGTCTTTTTTAACACTTCTCTCTGAATGTAACTAAGCAAAGGATGAATTAATGATTTATTTTAATGGCAATTTAATATATTTTATTCATTGCCACTTCTCTGCTATTTAAACAGACATATTTAACAAAGTTTCTAATATATTTCTCCTACAATTACTATTATTAGATCCCAATCATGATAAGAACTATTACACTCTTTGAGCTCTCCATGGTGACATTTTCCTTGCAACAGATATATGCTGAGCTGAAGATAAGTTTATATTATGAGCACACACCACCCTGCCTATTTATACAAAGTAAACCCCATCTGCTGCCACACCGCATGATCTATCAGTTTGACTAGACTTTTCTGAAAATGTGTGTAAAAAAATAGCTTTTTACTTTAGCTCTTCTCATTCTGAGAAGTCACGACGTCTACAAATGTCACTCCAACTGACTAGAAAAATCCAGATCTGTGAGAAAATACTCTCACACTTCAACTTTCCTGATGTATACCCTACTCCTTGAAAATTTTTCATGATCTTTTGTGAAGATCTTGTTAAAGAATCACAGTAAAACTGTGTTCATAGTCAAGGCTCCCTTATGTCTATTTTCATGTTAATTAGACATTACAACTGTGCTGCTTTGAGAGTCAGACACACAAACTACAAAATCCTCAACAGAGGGACTTGATCCCCTTATAGCCATGTATATACAAATTACTTCAGTAGCAGCACCAGAAGCATCAGTTTCACCACCACAAACACCAGAAAGGTGGCATAAACCTGCAACTTCTGTGGTTATTTCTAGAAGAAAAAGTGTTGATAAGTTCAGATGTATCTTAGAGATTTGAGCTGGAAAACCCCCACTGAAGTTATCACAGTGGCTTGCAAAGTCATAAGCAGCTACATAGCATAGGCAGAGCAGGAGCAAATTCTCTAGTGTCCCCTCCCTTAGATTCCCTGGACACCATGCCCTTCTCAGAGAGATGCTCTGAATGATCTGTGTGCAAAGCACAGCATGTCCACATTATATATTTGGAAAAAATGCCCCTTGTCTAAATGAGGCACCAGCATTAACTGTGTCTGACACAGTTAAGAAGGGTCAAGGGCAAAAGTGCATCAGCACCAAAAGTTTGGCAGGGTATTAAAGACTGAAAATATTGATGAAGTAATTTTAAAGCAGAAGAAGTTCTTGAAGTTAAAACATTACTTGGTAATAGGATCAGGCTGTCAGCTCTTCAATTCAAAATCTGATATCCAGCAGCATTTCACACTTCTGCACAATGTCCTCCAAGCATGGCTGGCTCCCCCAGTGCAGCTCCATGCAGCTTCTGTCCATGCAGACCCCGCACCCACATGTTCTATGGGTTCTTCCAGACAGAGTGCATTCCTCCTTCCATAGGGATGCACAGGAAAGCTAGTCTCAAACGGGTTAAACCACAGTAAGGCTCTGTGTTACAACTTTTACACAGAACTAAAGTGACCTGAGGTCAGATTAACTCACTGTAAAAGAATTCCTTACATCTCAGGCCTTTGGTTAAATGAATTTACCTTAGGGTCTCTGTAAACAAGCTTTAACAGCCTAAATGCAGAGCAGCTTTCGAGACAATGAATCCCAGAATCTGCTGAGAGCGGTGCAGTGACACACACAAGCATGCATGTGGCACAAGACAGGCATCACTACAAGGCTCTGTCAGCATCCACCACACCTGGGAAACTTGCCTCAAACGGCCAGGAGGACTTGGGATATAGTCATCTGTCTATAATGAGCTGAACTGAGATCACTGAACTGATTTCTCAAGGCAGCAACTGCTGACAGCTCCCTGCCAACTGAGAACCAGAGATTTCCATGTGAAAGGGTCATCTCATTACGAATTCCCAAGAGTGTTTGACCCCACCCTGTCTGAGATGAAGGACTACACATTACCATTTCCCCAACTGGCTTTGCAGAAGCAGCTTGCATGGAATGACAGCACTGTAATCTTAATTTACAATCACTGAGGGCTATATGCTCTATAAACTACTTTTGCTGCTTGTACAGTACCCTTTGTAGAGAAGCACCAGTCACCCTACCATTCTCCCAGGGAATCCTGCCAGAAATGAAGGAACTCAAAGGACAGGGAACACTGCATAGATTTTTTGTTTCTCCAGCCCAAGCAAAACATTTTCATTAGTACCTCAGATGTCCCTAAGTCCCTCAACAAGCACAAACGGAGATTTTGAGAGCAGAGTTGGAGAGTAATTTGTAGAAGTTACAACTTGAGGCAGTCTGTTCTGTGCCTCTAGGCAGTGTTTACTGTGCCTGTAACAGATGTGACCTCGGGGCCATAATTCATCCACTTCAGCTGATAAATGAGATTTGGCCTAACACACTGGTCCACAAACTGATGCCGCTGAAAACAGGTACATATTCATGTCTGCAGACTCTGCTGAAAGATCTCAGTCTAATAAGTAGCTAAAGATACAGCAACACTCACTTGAGACAAGTGCTCATCTCAGTCTGTGTTTATGTGCTCTGCATCATTAGCAGGCTTATGTCTCACCAGTATGGGTGAAATGCAATGACAGATACAACTACTGAAATTGTGCAGAAGTGTTTTAGCTCCTGTGATACTGGAGAATCCTGGAGAGTCAGCTCTGGGGCTTGTTAAAATCTGTTCCAGATTATTTTCTTTAGCATCAGATTTATGAGCCTAAGTCAACTCGATAATTCTGCTCTACCAGCATTGCTTGCAAAATAATAAATAATTCATAAAAAATAACAGCACTAATAAAATAATAATAATAATAAAACAATAGCATATAATGAATGATAATAATTATTAATAAATGATAAAATTATGCAAAATGCCGGCAATACAGGTAACACAAAGCAGAGTGATGCTGCCACAAAGAATTAACTTACTGGCTTCATTTATATGCAAAATCTTTTGCTTCAGCAAAAGCTCCATTTTTCATCACAAAATTACAGTGATAGTAGGCATCTTAGAGAGTGCAACCTACACAAAGGGTGAAAAAGGGCCTAAAAATCCCCTTGCAAAGTATGTTGCTCACATCTCCAAACATTCCAAAGCAGAGGTTCTTCAAAAACACTCCTTGTGATTGTATTTGAGCTGTATTGCTGAGCTCAAATATTCATGAGTATTTATTATGATTACGGATGAGAACATTTATAGACTTGGTATATTATGCTTGATGCTTTAAACTGTCATTATAGGCTTCAGCATACTGAATGCTTATGAAAAATTCTTTTATAGTGCTGGAAAATGCAGTATTTAAAATCTTTATGAAGTCCGTAAGAAAGGTTATGTCTGCGTGCTCCAATTTGCAATAGTTAATGTTTAAACAACAATATCCAGTACACAGTTTCCACCGATCCTGGCTGCACATTTGTTTTTAAGACTGATGCAGGATTGGGACTGCACTGCTTGAAAACAAAGCCCATCCACATAATGTTTCAAAGGCCAACATTACTGCCTAAGGAGAATTAATTCAGCCCCTCTGCTTTCACTTCTGTTTCATATACCCAATCTGTGTAGGCTCCAAGGCTGCTAGAAACCAAGGTAAGACATTCATGCATAACTTCAGATCAGATTTTACTTCTTTCCAGTTCAGCATCTCTGAAACACCTAGAGCTACCCCACAATCTACCCTTTTCTCCACATCCAAAGATAATATACTTTTCTTGTTATCTTTTGGGTAACTTTGGTTACATACTCATCACACATAAATAACTGCATCTAACTCCAGAATTTTAACTGGACACCTGCATTTACCAGCCACTTTTGGGGGGATGGAACAATCCCTCACAACATGCTTAATCTCTGCTGGCATGAAGCACAACCAAGTTAATGAGGGCTTGAACGATGGAGGCCACACACAGATATTACTGTTTGAGCAAGAGATGCAGAAAATGGGTGCAAACGGATCCTCTGATTACTCTGTTAAGAGCCCATGTCTTACCGTGCCGACCAAAGGATGGGGTAAGTGCAGCAGCTCCTCTGATACTCAGCTCCAGGAGAACAGAGAGGAGGAGAGAAAACCTAGCTGGTCCTCTCCTTTCCCACACAAGCTGTCAGAGCCAAGTAGAGCCCACACAGCAGGCCTTAACTAAGACTATGTCTCCACAGGAGCTGAAATTCAGGTCAATGGACAATAACTTCCTCCAACAGTAACCACGTTGCAAATGGTAATACTTTACACAGATTAGCCCAGTGACAGAAAAGACAACTACTTAATGTTCCTTCGTGCTTGCTGTTCCTCCAGGGCCGTATTTCTCAATTTACTTGACCTTTGCCTTCCATCACAATAAATATGAACAATCCAAGTTGGGAAAAAAGAGTGAACCAAATATCTTTTTTTAAGCTGTTTGACCTTGCCCTTTACATGTTTTTATATCTTACATCACACTTTGTTACAAGGAATGCAAATAGCCACTTTTTTCCCTCCTTCTGGTCATTAGAAATACAGAAAGCACAAGATAATCTTTCCTTAGAAAAGCACCAGTGCAGTTTGTCAAACAGCAAGTAAGGAAGCAGGGGAAGTACTGGATAAGATAAAAGCAATAAGGGCTGAAAGTTCAGGAGATGGGATACATTACAGAGGACACAATATAGAAAAACAGAATGAGATTAAGAGAATTAAAATGAAGCCTAAATATCTGGAAAGTGGCCAAGCAGCATGATTTTTTCAACTGTTAAACAACTTCGATTATAGAGTAGGAGATACTATGCCTAAGTAGCTAAATTGTCACTAAAAATACCTTGCCAAAAGAAGTCCTTCACTATCAGCAGATGGGCTTTATCTTCTCTGACACGGAGCATTAACTACACAGACTATGACATTAATTTTAGACCTGAGTGTGAATTTCTGACAGAAAAATCTCAGTTCTCCCAGCTTTGGAAGTGTAATTGCTGACAAGCTGGATACTGAGCCTTCTTTCTTTGTCATGGAGAAACCCCTCATGCACTCTCTGAAAAAACAACACAAAGTGAGAGGAGCATTCACTTCAGCCTCCTGCCAATATTTAATTTCTGCAGCTTCTCCATGGGCTGCCTGCAGCCAGTAGAGAGAGACAGCCCGTGCCAAGCAGGCTTCAGGCAGCCTTACTCTGTAGCTCTGAAATGTGTTCTGAGGATCTTCTTCTGGATGCTTGGCCAACCAACTGGTTAAGCCCAATACCTAAAAAAAAGAGCTGAAAGTTTTTTTCTCCCCCTATCAAATCTTTGTTGATACAGATGGTCACAGTTCCAGCAATATAAGAATGCCTCCACTTACACAGGAGAAAAGGGTATTTGAACTGTAGCTCACAATCTTTGTGTCTGGACCACAATCCTGAACTGACTTGAAAAGATCAAGATCTGATGAAACACATAGCTGAATTACCAGATGGTGAAACTGAGTTTAAATATAAATCTACATCCATAATTCTAACCTATTTGGGTCTTTAAAAAACACATTAGTCATTTGTTAAGTGTCAAGCCTTGCTTTCACTGCCTCTTTCGCCATGTGAGCATTTACTTCAACACGTGTCACATCTGCTGGGCTGGTTACCCTCACATACAGCCTCATGAGCCTCACCTCCAGTGAACTCTGCCTTTCTCAGTCTTCTGCAATGGAATGAGGTGATTCCATCTCTGTACCTTAGAACAACAGTTGTATCTTTTCCATGCCATCTCAGTAGCAGAGATCAGCTGTGGCAACAACTATACAGTTGTTAACACATATGCTTTGGTTTAATATTAGGAATTGCCAATTGCAATTCTAAACCACAGTTCTCTGCGTTCTACACCAAAAAATATGCAGAGATAATTTTTAAACTCTCCTGAAGGAAGTGATGAGTAAACTAAAAGTTATTCTAAGAGCCGCTAGGGAGCTTGAGTCATAGAGATTTAGCCATTGAACTAAATTCTTCTAATTACTTTGTTTGTTCTGAACTGTCCTAATACATTTAGACAGAAATTCCCAAACTACTCATATGAATGCATATATAAAAAATTATTTTGAGTTTCCTTGTGTCTTGGTTTGAAAAGACAGATGTCTGCTAAGGAAGACAGAAGCCTCCCTGGAAATGAAGGATGCAACCCCCTTCTCTCTGAATTATTATAATTTTGAAATTAAGGGGCTTTCAGGCAAAAATATAAAGAACAGGAATAACAGTTCTTTACTAAAATACAGATATACAAACAGGCAAACAAACAACAATAACTACAGTGGTGACAACAAACAGAACCACAAACCCAGTGCAGCCTCTCTCGGCTGTCAGGCCCTTTCCCCTCTGGTGCAGTTCCAGTCACAGCCGGCAGAGGCGCTGGCGGCTCCCGGTGAGCAGGGCAGGTGCGATGGTTCCCCCGCGGCTGCAGGGGGCGCTCCGGAGCGAGCTCGGGGAGCACGCAGTGATGGCGGCTTAGATCCCAGGAAAAGGGATGGAAGAAAGGCTTCACAAACCTCCCTGGGCAGCTGATCCTGGGGTCTGTCCGGGCTCTCCTGTCCAGGCAGGCTGGGGCAGCAGTAGGAGCACAAATTCCGGGTGGCAGGCGAGATGTATCGAGCTGCAGAGCTGTGGTAGGAATCCCCGGAGGTCTCGGCAGGCAGGACAGGCAGGGCTACAGAGCAGCGAAGGCTGAGGCAGCAGGGTCTGCAGCTCAGCTCCCAGCGAGGCAGGGAAGGACAGGTTTGGGATCCCGGGGTTTCTTCCAGCAGAGAGGAAAAACAGTAGGAAGCCTGCAGTGCTGAAGAGAGTGGTCTCTCCCTGTCTCCACACCAAGTCCCGGGGCACACCCAGGTGAAGACAGTAGCCCAGAGTCGGCTCCTCCTCTCTGTGGCCGGTTCTTTTGTTTCTCCCAAGTACCCAGAAATTTGTTCCCTTGGTAACATATATGGGAGAAAATTCCTCAAGAGGAAAAAAAAAAAAGGGAACTCCCAAAACCCCAACACCTTGTCAGAAATTCTCAGTATTGTGCTTCCAGTAATTCTCATATTCATGGATTCCCATGCATATATACTACTGTCTTTTGAGCATTTTTTGTTTTGGGGAGGAAAATAATTCTCCTCAAAATATACCATATCTTTTTGTACTAACACAGCAAATGCTTTAATCCTGAATTCACCTTCATCATCCACCAGCAACATCTTAAGATAAGGCAGCTGCGTAGTCACTAGGCCAAGCTTTAGTTTAAGCATCTCATTGCTGTATGTTCTCTCCTTAAAAAGACAGCAGGTAGCATCAAGCCTAGCTATGTGGCACTGTCTCAATGTATTACTGCAGGAACTTAATTTCTGTTTTCTCTCTTTAAAGAATACTACTTCTTTCTGAGAGGAAGCTCAGGGGGATAGAATAGCTTAATTGCTTCAAGAGACTAAGTTTTACTAGACAACTCAATATTAGTCCAGAGCAAAATTTTACAAAGATCAGTACAAATGCAGCACTGATATAAGGAATCACTTGTCTCTTCTTGGAGATATCACACATCTTTCAAGACTGATGACTGAACTAAACTGCTTAGGTGTCTCCCAGGTCTGAGATCTTGGATGCTAGCCAGTGGGTTCATTGCAGAGGTGAAGGTGCTAACGCTGCACTGCATCACAGCAGTGACTCAACAGAAACCTTCTCAATCAAGAGTGTTCCTGCACCTGGAAATAATTGTTCCTGCTACTCCTGCAAGCTGCACCAGCACGTAAAACACGTCTTCAGCACAAGCACCCAGGAACTGCTCCCAGTTAAAGAATCCAGTAAAATACTGAGTCCAGTAAGGAGTCTCAACAGACCAGGGGATCCCCACAAGCTCCAGAGCCATTTTTGAATACACTACCAGGACAGAGAGCCCAGAATCATTAGCATCTGAGGGCAGACACCAGATCACAAGGGCAAACATGCAGACACTATGCAGCATCCATCTCTAGAAATTATAGAGCACCTGGGATGCTGCATCAGTCTTCCACCAAGTATCCTTTGTCAAAGCGTTCTGCAGAGAAGCACTTGTATGAACTGACAGCAGAGGAAGAAACCTGTGTGAGCACAAGCCTCGGTGCACTGACAGTCTGAAGGCCTTTCACTGTTATACTCCCATTCTGCTACCAATGCAGCAATACAAAACTGATTAACAGTTTAGCAAACAGCAAGAGGAAATAGGAAAGCAACTCCACTTCCATTTGGCTCAAAAACAGCTTTAGCACCGAAGTTTAACAGAGAGCCCCAGTCACTGCCTCCATTTGATGGCCTTGACAAGTTAAGAGTTCTGACATCTGCATTTCTGGCCACCTGCCAGCATATAGGGAAAAGTAAAAACCCCAACTTACTGAAAGCAGTTTGGTCCAAATACAGTGGCAAGATTGCAAAGATTCATCCTGTTCTCTACATGATGTTCAGCAACTTTTATCAGGAACTGGCACAGGTACTTCAGTAGGCAGTAATGAGCATCAGGCAGTTCTTTAAGGAGTTCTTTCAAGTAACTTTCCTTCTGCATGTCGTTTCTAGAGTCTAGGAAAAACAAGAGAAGAAAAAATGTATGTATAAGGCTTTCTTCATTGCTGCCAACTTACTTACATGGATGAGCAAGCAGTGTGAGCTAAAATTCCCTCCTGCTTCTACTCAGAGACATACAACTCCTCAGTGTTCCTCAGGGAATGTGTCTATTTCTCCTGAGGCTCACCCTGGCCACCACAGGTGCTATTTCATTCCTAGCTTTACACTGCAACCTTTTTCCTGAGCAGACTGAGCAGTTACTAACAGTCAGTTAAGAGCTTTAGATCATGTTTATCCCCACCTGCCACTAAAGCTAAATCTGCTTTAACTCCTTCTCCACCAGATCTCCAGATTCCACGCTCCTTCTGGATGTCATCCCTACTTCCCAAACCCTTCTCATTCTATTAGTTTCCCTTCCCATGAAAATCTTCAAAAACACGAAAGCAAGAACGGTAAAACAAAGAGTCTCCTGAAATGCAGAATTGTAACAGCACTACAGTACCTTCTGTGGGTGACAACTCTGCTATATATTCAGGAAGGAGTCTTGCTTATGGAAAAAAGACTGTTCTGGACACTGCCACACTCCAAAATGAGTCAAAATGTGGCCTCATGTTGGACAGTAGCCTTGTTATACTGTACAATCTTCTAGAATTTAGGTATCAATGAAAGTTTTCTGTATTGAACTGAGTAACATCCAACTATTAAAGGAAAAATTGAATGAACTTCACAGATGCTGTGTTTATACAGACCCAGGCAGTGAACACAAGCTTGGCCTCACACACAGCTTCTGCTTAATTGTGTCCTGCTGCTAGAATTGAACAAATTCTTTGCTCCCCTCCTCCATCCCAAAAACACCTTCCAAAAAGTGATTTGTACTCACCAAAATCTTGGGTTTACACATCAATAAAAGGAAAGTCTTGAAAACAATTCATTATTGCTTTCCCTTTATACCAAAACAGGATGGGTTAGTCCTTGCAAATACTAATTTCTACTCTCCACAAAAGTCAAATGTTACTGAAATTTTCACATATGCATAAAAACCCCAAGGACTCATTTTCAGACAGAAGACCTCATGCACTAAAGGTTTTCCGATCTAATTATAAGCAGTGTCCATTAGCATGAGGCCATCTGTGCATTTCTAGTAGTTTTTTCTTTATTTATCAGCCTTATGGGTTGCTGGTGCTAATGCTGTAAGACTGTTGTGGCATAATTGCTTTTTCCTTAGAGATGTACTGTAAGGTTTAAAAACAGTTCTAGTGGTTGGAAGGATGGCTTTATTCCACAGAGCCAAGGTGAGTTCTTGCTAAATGCTAACCTTCTGTGTTCTCTGTAACAGGCTGCCGTGTCCCAAAGTAGCTGCTGGCTTTCCCTGGGAATACAGACGTTCACCATGCTCAGGATAACAAGGGATTTTTGTATTGAGAGGATGTTATGATCTTTAGCAAGGAGATTCACCCAGCACTCAATCAAAACCAAACCTTGCCCAGCCTTCAAGACTCATTTTCAGCCCAGAAGATGGAATAGAACAGGCTACATCCAAAAACAGCTGAGCAAATAGGTGCTGCAGCTCTGCTGTATGCTCTGCTACCAGCATGCAGAGAAGACTGGTAGGAAAACATACCATGGCTTGTGCTGCAGGAAAAAAGAACATTTTGCATTTGCTCCACATGTTTTTGGAGAAAAAAAAAGGAGGGGAAAACAAAAATCTTTGAATACCATTTAGTGTATGTATAAACACTTCAGAAGTCTCATCTTTGTTTCTACCTTTCATTTCCCAGAAATATTCCAGGGCTGCACTGAACAGTATTGCAGGAGTAGAATGCTTTGAAAAGTGGTTAGCTGTGAAAATTACCAGTCTGTATAAAAATGACTCCTGAGAACTCAACCACTAAGTTGCAGTATTATTTCTGTTTTACAATCAGACATTTTTTGTGGCTAATAAACAGGATTTATCCTGCAAATAGTTTGGTAAACAAATGAGTTTTTTTGTATACATACTTTCCACTTGATACAGCTGAAACTTGAGGGACTTAATTTGCTTCCAGGCTTAGGATTTCTGCATTACCTGTCATGCCTAATACTGTACATGGCAAGAAAACCTTTTTAAGTTTTATATGCATGGTGAATTTATTTTTATGTATCTATTTTGGTACCACAGACTTAGTATGAATTCTTTCATCAGCAGACCAAAGTTTAAAATGCCAGTCAAATTACAGGATGAAACATTTCAACCAACTGAATACTTATATCCTTTTTTCTACAGATAAGAAATTAGCTCCTTCAGAAAAGTCAAATATCAAATATGCACGAAGCACACAAGAAAAAAAAATCCTATTTGCTCACTTATGACAAGCTTTTTTACAGCTACAGAGAGGAAAAAACAATCATGACTTTGCTACTAGCAATCAGCTTGGCAACAGCAAGAAATCTGATGTATTGTTTTATTTCTGCAGCAAAATTTCAGGAGGCTTCTGAAGGCTGTATTAAATGGAAAACAATAAGGAATTTCAGTGCATTTGTCTTTGCACTGATCAAAATGGTCTGTACAGTCTCTGACTTGGTTACTAATTATCTTTATATGCGTCTTAAAACAAAATAAAACACAACTAATTTCCATGTAGCCAGAACATTAAAATTCACATCCTAACATACTTTTCTTTAGATAACAAAGCAACTAGCACAGAGTGTTTTCTACTACAAATTGCTTACAGTTATGGTAAGGAAAGCCAAAGCCATCTCCTAGAAAAAAAGTACCTCTTCCATCACCATCACCTAGTCATCTAATGAGGGAATGCGCTTGATAACTAATTGCCTGAGTCTCCCACTGGGTTTTTAGATGGATGGGTACTTTTTCATTTACTGGAGGAATTTCCATCCCTTCCCAACTAGAAAGATGCTAATAACCACCACAAAACATCCGAACACAGGTTTTCACTCTGACAACACACAAAGCTACTGGACCCGTGGCCTTAGTCCTATATTCTGGGTAGGATGACCGTGCTCATTAACTTATGATTTATTATGGGGTGTGAATCAACATCAAAAATATTACTGCTGGGCACAGACAAACCTTTGTTCATTTCTGTACTTTCAGGAACAGAGACGGATACCACGTCATAAGATTATGAGAAATTACTCTAGTTGAAGGACATAGAGACACTGAGTAACATCAGGCAGCAAACCCCATTTACTGAGCCATCAAATTCCTTCTCCTCATGAGATCTAAGAAAATAGGGCTTTGCTCCCTCTCCTTCTCCAGGAAAAAACAAGGGAAGGAACTGGAGTTTTTCTTCCAAAACAATCCAAAAACCAAAACCAATTTGCTGATTCTCCTGCTGATGACATTTCATGGATTTCAGGTTTATTTTTAAAAACTCCTTTTATAGTTTGTGGCGAATCTAGACACTGACATGCATACACGGCATTCCATGCACTTTGTACAATTTTCAGGACAAGTCTACCACTGCTATCTATGACTATTTCTTCAAATACAACAGCTTTTCAACTTATTAGAGAGCAAAAACAGTCTTGAGTCATGGTAACAACCCGTTTTTTGGATCATTCCTCCTCCTCTTCAGTTTGTTTCAAAGTCAGTCACTAAGATTTACTGAGATGGTAGTGACCATCAGAATAACATCAGAGCACCAAACTGGTTTATGCTATTCAGGACTTTGAAGCACAGCACATCCAGCTCTTTTGAAAATTTTGCCCAATATAGCATATGGAAGGGAAAAGGAGGAAAATAAGAATAAAGGCTAAGAAGGAAGGTGCTCTCAAGGCAAACAGACACATTCACCTTCTTATTTTGGGAGCCTTCCAACAGCCATGTGCAGTAGACAGCATCTCAGCTGAGGCCTGCACGAGAAGCCTAGCTAGATGCACAGTCAGGAAGGGCTTGAAACCAAGAATAAAATAGAGGGGATTGCGCTGAGGAAGGGAAGAAAACCAGCAGCCTCAGGCCATGTCTAGGCTCAGCAGCCAGAGGACACAGAAGAGAGGACCAAGGAAGACAGCAAGGGCAGCTGGCACCTCAAAGCTGAACTAGGGACTCATTACTGAGAAACAAGTCAAGGAGACAAGTGAAAAGACAGGCAGTCTCTCCAAAAACGTTAATTAATTAGAAACAGGAGTCTCAACAGTGTAGGAGGTACAGACACATTTGTGCAGGTGTTTTCAGTCTCATTTAATTTCAGCATACACCCACAGTTCACAACAAGAGGGACATATTTTCCAATAGTTCATGCTATTTCTGAACATATTGAGTGTCTCTGACGTGCTAGAGACACAATCTAACTCCCCAATTCATCTCTGTTCACATTACTCATTCCCTCTGCAGAATATGCTGCCTGAACACCACTAAAGGTATGGAATTCCTGCAAACAGGTGTGTGTAATTGTTTCTCTCAAGTCTCAAATGCTCTGACCCTAAACAACTCCAGCCTGGAAGCACTGAAGCCACATTATCACAGTGCCATGCCCCAGCCAATTATCTGTGCTGCGAGGTGAGGAAGGGAGGCTAGTGCTCACTGTCATGCTACCACGTCTGCATAGCTTCCAGCTGCCTTCCATACTACCAGACTGGAGGGCAGACAGAAAAGCTTCCATCTGTCAGCAGCTCTCAATGTGCCCTGGGAAGCTGATCTTTGGCACAGAGGCAGCACGTTGTGCATTGCAGTACCATGGCACCCACCGGGCTGTCGGAAGAATTAAAGCATTTCTTTCCACATCCGGAGTCTATGGGAAGTGGGACTCCAGTCTCTCTCTGCCAAGAAACAATCTGCTTCAGACATGATCCTTCAGAAATGATCCTGCCCCAGAGGGAAAAAAAAAATGACACCTCGTTGCCACCAGGAGCAGCAGAAATGTTGTACGTCCTCCTCATAAGAAGGCTGTCATCACAAGCTAGTATGAGACACCTAACTCTCAATCATGACAGCACTTTGCAGCACTGTATTTATCCTTCATTCCAACATACTGAAGGAAGAGCACACTTCCTTTGCAACTCTGGTGTGTGTCATCTGCATAAAGAATCCAGTTCCAAGAGTTTTTACAGCATAACAAAGGTCATCTGCATATGGAAAACCAATGTTATTTCTCTAGATTGGAAATAGCTCTGTTAACACTAAAATGACAATAAAAGCCAAAGGAAAAGGTTAAAATCACGTCACAAGATCCCAGAGAACCACGGATACCTAACAAATCAGATTTGGTGCACTGCTGCAGTTGCCATGGTTAAAAGGTCAGCTCTCATCTATTCATTTTCACAGTCACTGTTCAGATCGAAATTTGACCTCTAAAATCCCCCAACACAAGCTGTATTTTTGGTTCTGCTTGTTCACGTAACTCAAACAGCTGCTGGCTACTAAGTGTTCTGTAAACTGACCTGTTGATCCGGGGAGCTGCTCCTTCCCTTCCACCACCTCCCATCCCACCCCCTGAAACTAGCAAGGCTGTTCACAAGCACCAAACAAAATCATGCCAGCCATAGCCATCACAAGCTGTTAGCAGAAGGAGGTATGTGAATTAGAATTCACATCTATCTGCTGCCCACTGAAAAAATATAAATTCTATAGGACGGAGCAAGAGTCAAGAAGCCAGAGTGATGAAACAGCATTAAACTTAATTAGACTGAGTACGAAAGGAAGACAGAGTCCATATGTCACTGTACCTCCGCTAGAGGAGAGAATGAAATAACAACATAAAAGAAATTTACAGTACAATAGCACTTTGTCTTGATGAAAGCAAGTGACCTGTGAAAGGGCTAAGAGCTGTACATACAGTTCCTAGTATGTACGGATGTCTTAAGAGTCGGTGTTCACGATACAGAAGATAAGAAATGAAAAGCCAGAAGGAATAAACAAGCTCAGGGGGGGATTGCTCTATGGGAGCTGCTAATTTCTGGCTGAGGTTTCTCTAAGTACAGCCTATTTCACATGGGTGGGCACAGCTCTGCTCTGTAGTGAAGCCTCAGCTACAAAAGAGATTGTGATGGACATTTTTTACCCCAGAACTCCCCGTAAGGAGCAGCCTTTATTTGTTAGGCACTGTGAGGAGACCAGCCAACACCAAGGTCACCATCAGTGTGTGCCTGGTTTGCACTTGCAACACACATTTTCGATCAACATCGTTTACAGAGGGAGGCCCTTCTCAGCTCCCACTGCCACTGTCCTTCTCCAAGGGCACAGAGAGAATGCCAGGACACACCACGATACACTACATGATGTTTTATGGAACTGCATAGTCTTGGCATGATGTTGAATATTTATATAAAGATACTTTAGGACTTGAGGGCAGCATGCAGAGCTCTGTTTCACACAACACTGCACAGGCTGCAGACAGCAATGCCAAACCATCTGCATGGACTTCCTGAACACCAACAGGACAGCTTCTCTCTTTCGTAATAGGTCAGATTATTTCTCTTTGATTTGGTAACAGATTTGATAGTTGGAATTGAAAAGGGTTACAGCTACCGGTAAAATTTGTAATTTTCAGTCCAGTTTTTTTTTAACTAGAGGAATCACTCTCTAACCATTTTTATAGTAAGTAAAATAACTATGTGTTTTTCTCAGGCCAAGATCTCAGATGGCTTAAAAAATGCTGATAACAATCCCTAAAAATACACCAAAAGAAACCTAGCATAATCCTAGAAAAACATTTCCCATGCAAAGCTTCAACAGGAGAGAATACAAAGGTTGTGACAGAGCTTGTATTTGCCTTCACTGTAGACATGCCACAAAGTGGCTCCATATTCAAAGTTATTTTTTAATAACCTGTTGACTCAGAAACAGTTTGACCTATTCTCTTCACAGTTTACAAAACGAACACCCAGGCACGCACTCTCCTGGTACCATTTTGCAACCAATACCCTTGCACATACTTTGATAAGTGAACAGATAACTCCTGCAATCCTGCACAGCTGGTTGATCATTTAACTGCAAGCAAATGCCCACCTACCACTTAAACTAATCTGTACACGATGCAAGTCATCAGTGCCTTTCATAACTACTCATTTATGCTCTATTTTCTAGGGCATGAAAAGCCCTTCAAACGTTCTTCAAACTTTACAAAAGCCTTCCCCTCGCCAACTGGCATTTTTCAAATAGGACTTTTTTGTCCCTAATCAAAGCTGTAATGGCACTAAGCTGGATCTTATTGTGAGATATAGGCAAACTTAGCTATGAGGACACGTCACAGTTGGATGGATTTTTGCAGAACTGGGTTCGTAGGTTACACCAGAAACTTATTTGGAAACAAGAAAGTTTAGTGAGTAAATCTACTTAGTAAGGATATCTATCTCATTTCCCTAGAAAGTACTGGGAGGATTTTGCCTTTCCTGTGGGAGACAGAACAAATTAACCTTTCCACAAACACCATAAACAGCACTGTTCACAAACGACATCAGCGCAGTTCCTGGTACAGTACACCAATATTTCTTGGGGGGAGCAGGGATATGGAACAGCAAAGGTGTGACTTATACTAAATTTATACTTAAACTGTGATTTATGAGAAAAAACATAATTAAAATGCAGCTCATGGGTCAGACCTGGTGAAATCTAGAAGACCCCAAGGAAAGCACAGCAATGACCAGAAAAAAGGGACTTTCTAAAACAATAGCACCTTCCCAAAAAAACCCTTGCTGAACCCTATCCTTGTGTCCCTGACAACTTTACTAAATAGGAAGGCATTTTACACAGCCCACACACAACCTTATTACAGCTGAAATGTCTGCACTCAAGGTGAAGCACAACGCTCTTCTCCAGTGCACCATGAACACTCCCTACAGCCCAGTTAATAGAAGAAAGAAAGAAAACACTTGGCAGTATTCTCACTCCTGAAAATGGCTAAGCTTCCTCTCCACTGAATGTAAGAAAAGTGGAAGGAAGACCGCAAGACAAGCGTGTGAGAACTCTGCACTATCTTCCACAAGGGATGTATGTCAGAGAGCATGCTCCTCCTCTGCATTCTCCAGTATCCAGTCTTTATCCACCCACCTTGCAGCTTCTGAGGAAAACATAAAGAAGTGTTGACTGCCTGCAGCAAGAGAGATGAACTGTCAGTGACCCACACAGCCAAGGAACAGGGCCAACCACCACTTATTCCACCTACCACCACCAGAGCTTGTCAGATACAGATGAATTAGACTGAAGCTTGCATAATTCTCTTTAAAATGACTTCTTAGCTTTCCATGGCAGAAGTGGTGCTCTTTACTAAGTTGTTCCACCACTTGAAGGTGGATGAGGGGGTGTCAATAAAAAAAAAAAAAAAAAAAAAAATCTTCTATGTTGTATGCTATGACAGGGAATGAAACATAAAGTCTGCTGTTACTTGCAAACTGTTTTTTTTTTTTTTTGATGGACAATCACATTACTTAGTGAGAAGCAGAAACTTTGGCACCATATGCTTATGGCCCAATTTGACCAGCAGATGAATTTCTCACTTCTCAGAGTCCATTACAATGAAACTGCTGAAAACACCCCAGCAAACAGAAGCAAAATTGAGTCCTAAAGAGAGTGCAATTATTGTCTACAAGCATACCCAAAAAACCGAGCTGATCATTTCACTTTTTATTCAACAGATATAACTGGATTAAAAAATCAGAAATAGTCCAGCTTTACCAAATACATAAGAAACATTTTTCTGCCTCTTCTAACAGAATTGCACATCGGGGAGCAAGTGAAAGCTAAAGCCAAAGGAAATGAGGAACAAAGTAAGTAAACTAAGAAACCAGTTATCCAGAAAGAAAGTGCATTGAAGATGAAGATTGAAGATGGAGATTTTACATCTCACTTACCCTGGTAAAGCTGAATGAACCTGGGATGTAAGGCAGACGTGATAATCCCATCTGGCAACTCTCTCAAGAAGAGTTTCAGCAGACTGGCTGCTGAGTACACATCACCATCTTTAACGAGTTCCACCTCTTCCCCACGCTCGTACTGCAGACGCAGCTGCTCCACCATCTTCATGCTGCCATTCACCCTGAAGAGACCTTCCTGTGTCATACCTGTAATTAAAAATTGATTTAAGACTGAGCTGAACTACCACATCCCAGGGATACCGTGAAACGGATATTCTAGTTTGAGTAACAGACATGTAGTAATACAAACAAGGGCAATTAGCACAACCTAATATATTAAAAAATACCACTTTGCCCCCAGAAACCCCCTCCCAGTCAGGTACTTGGATTATGATAAATAAGAAATACTAGTGACAAGACCTTGAGGCCTGAGATATTCTTTTGAGAACCCACAACACAGCAATGCCACTGAGTTGTCTCATACCATGAAGAAACCATCTGAGACAGCCACATTTTCCACTGGTATATTTCAACAGAAAAGGATCCTACAAAGGACTCTACAAAACAGTTCTGCTGCTTCATTTTTGCAAGTAGCCCACTACCCTGAGCAGGACTGCTGAACTTACACATGTGATTACTTCCAGCTTCATGTTCCAGGGTAACAGGTTCTTACCCGTGACCATCATGAGGCAAAAATATCTGAATATGTGCTGAGTGCTGCAGTGAGTTCTGCAACTTTATGACAGGAGGAAATCTCAATGAGCAAATAATGTTTCTTGGTCAGCACAAAGCCCAAAGTATTTCACAATGAAAAAAGAGCAGTATCGATCACTACAGACCAGACACCCCGCACCCTGTAAAGCAGATATACAAAAAAGGAGGTTTCAAGAATCATACTAAATTGAACATCACTTTCTAGGCATTTGTTAAAATTGAAAACCTTCTGTGAAGAGCCTAAAACTGAACTCTGTAAATTAATTTTTATCTAGAACACTTTCACCACAAAAATTCTGCCTTTTCTAATGCTGTGCTATGGATCTACTTGTTCTTCCTCAGAAGTGTAACACCAAGAAGATTGAAATATATATTGTTTTTATCAGTTCAGACTAAACATCAAGGAACTTCAATCTGACTGAATACTTCCAGTCCAGGAAATCAATTCTGAGGCAGCAGAGTTTGTAGAGAAAAATAATCTCTTTTATTGGACCAGAAGACAAATTGCTCTTGGGAAAAAGGGGAAAAAATGGACATGCGCTTAAACATTTTACTTGACTAAAGCAGAGTTTGTATTCCTGTATTCACAGAAAAATGCATTCTCATGTGACATGCTGTGCTGCCATCTTGAGGGCAGAAAAGACCTCATCTCAATAATGATTTTTGGTTTTGCAGCACTAGGTGAGCAAAGGACACAGTCCCCGCACAGATCAAACTTCCTTCCCTCTTTCTCACTCACTTATGGAAATAAAGAGAGGCTAGAACATATGGAAAACAGTAATTAGAAACTTATAAATACAGCACAGAGAAATTTGGCTTCATCTATATATTTGGAAATAGGCAGCTTAATGCACTTAGTTTAAGGATGCAGCTGCCTGACAGTCAGCTCAGCCTGGGCGTCTGGGCCTTTGTTAAAAATGCCTTCACAGTTAACTTCATTAGTTCACAAAACAAAACTTACACAGACACAGGATACCCACTTCAACAACTTTCTATGTAAGAGGGTATCTTTGAGATCTTGCTTCCACTTAGGAGAAAGAGAATTGCCTTTATCTTTATTGGGGCCAGATAATCAACTTGGCATTCAGAAGCTCAGCTAATCTTGCTGCAGAGTAGAAAACTTGGCTTGTTTAGTCCATATTTGGGACACAGTCGTGTGGGATTCCGATCTTTTTATGGAACACAGAGCACAGCCCACAACTTGCAGTCAAAAGTGTTTGTCAGTTTCTGGTTTTGATTAAACCCTAAATGATGGCAAGCTTTTTCCATTCTTTCTCTTCCAGTGTCCCAGCAGGCCACTTAAAGGCAGGTTGAAGTAGATCAAGCAAGATGCTGCTGTGTAAAGGCAGGATCATGTTTTAAACTTCCAATGTACCTTAATCCAAGCTAATTTTCAAGCCATGTTTCCATCTATGAGCTTCTGAGGATCTATCAAGATACACTCATAAAATCTAAGCCTCTGCAGCTGGATTATCATTACTGAGTAGCTAAAAGAAAAACCTTAGGGTAAGACCAGATGCAGCTTCTTAGAAGATGAAATTGCCACCATAAAACCTTTTCCATTGCTGACCAAATGCCATACAACACATCTGTGCACCACTGGTGTTCTAGGTTTCTGCAAGACGTATTTCAACAAGAGGAACTAAATTAATTCCCATTAAATGAATGCAGAGAGAAGCTAAGAATTGAACACCTACTTCCTCAAAGGGATTCATAATAACTGGAATCTATAAGAACATGTGTTCCTTTTCAGTAATATTCTCTGATGGGGTATGTGTGTGTGTGCCCAGGACTATCTCTATAGAGAGAAAGTGTTAAAGACAATTGCTCTGCAACTAGAAGATGACACAAATCTTCACAAATGGAATAAATTTCATTTAGAAACTGAACAGCTTGTTTATGAGTGTGCAGCTACTTTACCTTTACAAACATGTTAACAAGTAAGTTCAGCATCAAGGAAGAAAAAATAAAGAAGCAAACCACATACAGTAACATTCTCTGCCTGTGGTTAGTTCCACAAAAAAAAGACAGATTCTTCCCTTTGAAGGGTCTTACATAAAGAGTGCTACCAAGGAGAAGTGACTCCACTAAGCTTACCATGCTGGGTGAGGTACTCAACTATATTCCACACAACTATTGGGATTCCATTTTTGCTCAGTCCCTGCTGCTGGAGCTCCAGAAGGCTCACACCAAACACTTTTGGACAGGTCGTGTCCCTCTGCTTGTTCAGCGGAAGCACAGCTATCTTTTTCATGTCCTCCTTCAATCTCACAGCCGATTTGTTTTGCTTAAAGGAGCAGAGGAAAAAAAAAGTGCATTAGTCACATTTGCTGCAGAAGATTGTGTGGTCACAACACAAGCACATCCATCAAAACTGGCTTCTATGCTCCGGAATAAGGGTTTGGCCCCACTTCCTTTTAATCCCCAGGAAAAAAACTTCTGTGAAGCAGAGAAGTCAAAATGAACAGAGAAAAAACTAGAAGAACAAAAAAGTAAGTGTCTGTAGGTAAGGGAGAAAGACTTTTGTAGACAAGCTTGCTACTTTATAGAATAACAAGTAACTGGGAGCAAGTAAGCAGGAAACTTCTGTTGTTAACTCGTGAAAATCACATGGATTACAAAAGCACCTAGACAAACCCAAACCATCCCAATACACCACCAGTAGCTCAACTTGCCACCAGGATGCCTGTTGGGGCAGCAGTCTGGAGAAGGTTCACTACACTCTTCTTCCAAATGCTGTTTCCTAGGGATTCATTTTGGCTACTGTCAGGTGAGATGGATCCTTATGAAAGATTTTCTGTTACGTTTAGTATCTGCTAAGCCTGAAATTTAATTACGGAGGTTTTAAGGTTAGAAAGGGACTATGTAATCTAATCACGTATAGCAAGGGGGGTGGAAAACCCACTACACAATAAACCCTTAATCCCACAGGTTTTTCTGGAGGCACAACATACTCACAAGTTTTGAGTTGTGGTGACAGAGGAAACATGGGAAGATAGTCAACAAAACCCAAAGGAATAAAACAATACATGATTGATTTATAGGATTGATAATAGGCAGATATCTTAATCAGCCTCCAGCATTGCACATTTGGGAAGACAGTTCAAGGCAGAGCAGCAGCATCAACCACCACAGCTGCGATCACACTTCAGGAATTGGGAGCCACTGCTATCACAGAGTTCAATGTCTTCATTTAAGAAGTCCATTACTGGCATGATGCTTAAAATAAACTTATTCCTACTATGTTTCATTAACAAACTGGTCATAGAAACTGTACATATGGAGAATACTGTATAGCAACACAAAAAAGTGCCTGGACTCTTGCCTAAAGTCTTGACACTTGACTGTGTTAAGACAGATTTTAGCCCAGTATACATATTTTATTTTAAACAACCTTTAAAATCTTTTCACTTGAGACACAATACTTTTATTGCAGTCTGTAAGCAACATGAACATCTGCTATGCTGCTATTAAGAGTGACTGTCCTTTCAGATATAAAATGATCTGGCAGTTCACTCACTTGGCTGTGCTTTTCCCATTAAACAGTTATTTGAAGCATGTGTGCTCTATAGTCCCAGGTCCTACATAACACTGGTCTGATATTTACGAAATATGTTGCTTATATAAACACCAAAAATATGTTTTATTATTTGTGAAACAGCCTTGCAATATTGCATTATTGTGGCCATATTACAAATGTTTATAATGACAGTGTTTAAACTAAAATTTGACTGACATTAAAATACCATATCTCTTTTAAAAAGATATGTTCCCATTCAGGATTAAATGAATAATAAACAATTTTTATTCCAGACAGACACATGCCAAGGGGAAAAAATCACATAGACTAGATTAAATTCAGAAGACAGCAAAAATCCTTTGAGCAGTTTCTGAGCAGCTGTGATGCTCAGAGAGCTTTTCCAATTAAGGCCTTCAATTAGCCTCACAACCTTTCTCAGTTACAGGTTTCCAGCCTGTTTCAACATTTGAAAACATGAGTCACTGAGCAGGATTTACTTGGGGACCCTCGCTATTTAAACCGGCATGAGAACCGACAGACATTTGCCATGTCCATAGAAACAACAGAGGAAATTCTGAGCTTGTTTCAGGATCTGGAGAGGCTGTACTAACTAGGGAAAAAAAATTACGTGGTTATGCAAAATACACATCTAACCAAAATCAAAATAAAGCCATCCCCTCAAAACAGCTCTCAAACAAAGAGTTCAGTGTTATGTTGCCTTATAGGTGAAAGATCTGACTTTACACAGGAAAAACGTGTCCAAGTATTAATGCCACTGCTGCTGATTTCCAAGACTGGGAAAGCAACTTAATCATCCCTGCACGATGCCGCCAAAAAGTGCCGCCCAGACACTTGGAACACAACCTATTTAGACGCCACAGGGACGCACTTTTACGGCTCACCCAAGAACTTTAACGCAGGGAACGTGGCAGCGCAGTTGTTCTCTGGTTTAAAAAACAAAAACAAAAAAAAAAGGGAAGAAAAAAAATTAAAAGCCGCATAGA